>JAAPAO010000192.1:14292-55603 GCA_013115145.1 Perkinsus chesapeaki
ATACTGGCCATTCGACAGTCTCTGTTATTCTTGTTGTTCATTTAATACTGGCCATTCGACAGTCTCTGTTATTCTTGTTGTTCATTTAATACTGGCCATTCGACAGTCTCTGTTATTCTTGTTGTTCATTTAATACTGGACATTCGACTGTTATTCGTTTCGACTAGCTAACGCAATGAAGCTCTCTCGGGAATGAAATCATGCAGCATCATTTCAGTCGGGATACTTGGCAGTAAACTGGAATATCCTCCGTAACGGCGAGAAATCTTCAACTGAGTCCTCATCCCTGAGTAACATGACCACTCTTCTCATTAGACACTCTTACTCATCTGTCGCCTTCAATCTCCCCAGCGCCGTCAGCGCCACGGATTGCTTCCGTCCAGATAGAACCAAATGGCCGCCAGCAGTCGTACGGAACGGGGAAGGAGATGTACGTGTAATCTCCTCAGACCATCTGCCGCCGGCATCCCATCGACCCACACTAGCAGCCTTCACCTGTTCTTCTTCCCATCTGCTGGATCTTCGACACGACTGGCGTCTTCTCTGCATCCTTCCCGACCCTTCTCTTGCCCATAGGCGTTTCTGAAGGAGGAGCATGGACGAAAAATCCCCTCCTCCTACGAACCTGGTTGTGAGCCTTTCGAAGACGTTCCCCTGCTGTGCAGCTAACCGAGCATGCTTCGTTATCTTCGGCACTGGCTCTGGACTAGGCCGCGTTGGCTCCGGCTTTGCGCCCCCTGTCGGACCGCAGTCCCGACGGCTTCTACTATGGGATGGATGAGGAGTGATCTTGGGGGCGAACGTTGCCTGAAGTGACTCCGAAGAGGCTCCCTCAGAGATGCGCCCATTACACCTTCCATGTTAGCAGCTTCAATGACTTTTCTTTTCTCTTCAATCTTCGCCTTTGACACTTCCGCCGCTCTCAGCAACCTGCTCATCAATAGAAAACTCTCCAACTCAAACAGCCACTTTAATCGTATCTCCTATATTTCACATTCAGACAGCATCACTGTGCCGAGCACGAATATTAGCATTCTCTTCACTACGTGTAGATAGTCGAATGTAAGTGAGCTTCACTCCCCTCTAGACTATCAACCCCACCATGCGTCACAGAATGCTTACATCTATCACAGAAGTGAACGATGGTAGAGCAACGATCCTCGCTTAGCTATACCGCCCGCGTTACCTGTCGCTAACTGGAAGCTCCTCTCTCTTTTGCCCCCGTCTAGAATATATATTAGGAGCAAATGTGCAAGTAGCCTAATGCCACAGTAGTTGGGACGTTATCCGGCAGTCCCCACTTTAAGCTCTGCTTCATATTGCGCTTGCCTCTGCTCTTTCCGTCGCCGAACATCCTCCGCCCAAGCGCCCAAATCCCTCTGTGTCCGCGCCAGCGATCGACTTCGCCTATTTATCACCGGCGTGTGTCTGGCTTCCTCCTCCCTTCCGATGCGCTCCTTGTAACCCGCTATGGCCGCCTCGCGAGATGCCAATAATTTACTGGCGCGTGAAGCTATGGACGGCACGTCCGATGCCATTTTCCTAGACCTACGCCCTCTGCATTCTCCACACAGTATGCCATCTTCCTACTTGGGATCCACACGTGGGCGGCCTGTGACAGCTCTACGAAGCTCATCCTCGTATTCCTGTACCAACTTGTCTCTATGAGTCTCTCGAGCGGCACTGAAACCGTTATTGGTGCGCATGTGAAGTATAACGAAGCACGTGGAGACTTCGGGACTAGTTGAGAGAAGTATAGAGAATATGGACTGATAGATGTAGATAAGACTGGAAAGAAGTACAGGAGGTCATTCGACCGCGCCCCACTACAGACCTGTGCTGATTATACAGCCTATTGACAATCTTATCCACTTCAGCTTGAGGTGCCACTCGAGTAGCCGTACTCGTGCTATCCTCGCATATGCTGCTAGTCTTCGATCGACGCGATGGTGTACAAGGCAATGACACAGGAGCCGTCTGGATAATAGAAGATGCCTCAGCCAGAAATATGTCGGGAGGTCTCTTGTTGATGAGAAAGAAGTGGCGAACTTAATAACGTAGTATTGCGCACGATTGCCGCATATCATTGACTGTCAGTCCCAGAGAGTCATAAAGACGTCAAATATCTCTTGAAGATATGGATCTCACTACCATTAAGGGAAATTTAGTACCCTCGAGAAAAGCATTCACTTGAAGTTAGTTTGACCCCTTCTCAGTACATGCATTTTCCCCCGCTTCACGGCATGGGATGGTTGGCCGTAGACATCGTACGAACCAGCTGAAGTAGTCGAAGCCGAAGTCCGAGGTGATGGGCTCAACCTGAGGGGCCATCTTATGCTACACTACGATGCTGAATATTCCTTTTCGATCTGTCTCACTATAGGCCATTACTCTCTCAAGTTTGGTATAACTGTGAGGGCTGGCGGTGAGCCAAGTGGCGTCCTTTCATCATGTAGTCGACGCACTGCCACCCTGTGTCTGCGAGTTTGTTCCTGCTCCTCCCCCAGATCCAGCAGCCTTGATACTTGCTGTGCTATAACCGATCGGAGAGGAGTAGTTGGCATCAATAAAGGGCTTCGAGATCCTTTCAAATACCCTCACCATGCATAATATCAATTTATTAATATATAATCTACATCAGCGACCACCCTACCTATTTCAGTCCCTCCGTTATTAACACTTGAGCTCCTCCAACTCGTAACACAACAAGGACCTCCCTCAAGTCACATTAAAAGTAGACAAGGAAACATCATGTACGATTGATGTGATAAGATACAGCGGTTGCCCCTATTACACGAACTACTCTGTAGTGTCCGATAATAATAGTAGTATGTGATGCATTGGGTATACAACATACCTCACGTTGTTTGATATATTTTCCCACAGCTACGGATTCTTCCTATTCGCAAACGGCTCTCAGTCCGCATTGGCTACAAACTACAGAGCTCCGCTCCTCGATTGTGCTTGTAATAACTCGCTCTTATTGTATGTTTCGCCGTTTTCGAAGGTGGCCCTATGAACATGAATGTTAATAGGGGTCCCGCGCCTATCCCTATGCAATCTGTGTCACAATGCTGGTCTCGAACGTGTCCAAATCGAAAAAGATTTCCGCAAACAAACTGTCTCATTCTCTGAGGCACCACTAGGGCACCAAAGCCCAAGCCGCAAAGGGCCTCAACGAACGATTGCATTATCGCCACATAAACGACCCCATAAAGCGACGATTGTACACTATCAGGGAGATACCAGTGGCTCACTAACAGTAAAGTGTCTCGCGAATGGCAGTCGACTATCGCAACACGTGCGATGATCAGACACTGCCGCAGCGAAGGAGGCTCTTGCCACATAAACGACCCCAGTAGGCGACGAACGCTTCCAGGGAGATACCAGTGGCGAAATCAAGGAAACACATCTTCGTTACTTTACCTGTTGACGGAAGCTAATAACTGTAAAAGGAGACAGCGGTTGTGTCGGCATAGCTAATTAGGTTCCAGAACAGCAAGATACCCGGGAAACAGTGAAATGGATTAATCGACTTGATCACCCAAAACAATGAAGGCGAGACAGAAAACAATATACAATTGTTAGTAGTTCGACTATAGGCAGGCCGAGCACAAAGCTCTCAGTATGCAACTGCCAAGTCCGATCCGAAACTAATCTCATGCACTCCAAAATCACTCAGGGTTAACCAGTCGTGCCTGCTCCGCCTCGTAAGCATCCCAATCTCTTGCGGGAGAGAAATAGCAATATATTGGGAATGACAGATAACACAGGCCAACAAAGACCACTAGAATCTGCCCAACGGTATTGGCGGCTCCCTTGTAAGCCCTAGGGATAACTGGATGAGCGTTAACGACCTTCCTCAAACCCTCTCTAACATGTGAGATGAAGAATAGGACACCGACCAGATAATAGCACACCCAGAACGGACTGGAGAACAGTTGGAATTCCATCTTGTAGAGATCCTTGAAGTGGACTATGCCGCAAGAGGTATCATCACTGCTGCAGTAGAAGGGATACATCCACTTCGTACGAAAGTAGTACTGAGGAGCAGCAGCCTCACTGACGAAGCGGAACTGCATAAGATGGGGGATCAAGAATGCCAAGAGGAAGCATCCTGAAATTATCATCCACAATTGGTCCACCCCCATGCTGATCTTTTTGAACTTGAAGGTACGGACCAGAGCCACAGTCACATGCATCACACCACATAGTAGAAGATAAATCTCTACGGGCAACATTAATGTGCTCCATGGAACCGGACGGTTAAGGAAGTAACCATAGGCGTTGAAGTGAGGGGCACCAGCGAATACATGAAGATTGCCTAAACCATGTATTACGGTGAAGAACAACAAGAACACAGCCGACCTAGTGAGACCTGATTTGTCGTGGATAACCTTATAGTTCTTAACGCTGAAGATGGTGGCGAATACCTCATAGAGAAGCATGCCTACCAAACCAGCGATACCACCGAGAGCTTGCCAGGTCTCATGTGATACAGAGGGTCCCAATGGGCCGTACCTGTTGGCCGTATTTCTCTCGACGCCCCACCATTGATTAACCGGGGCCTCGCTCTTGTCCAATAGCGGAGCCGACAGTCCTCCGCCAGTATCAGCATTCGGCTTTGGAGCCCCGAGTTCACCCACAAAGTAAGCTCTGCCGTACTTGTCCATGGTGCCTTCAGGGTGGATCATGTTAAACTGTTCTGTACCGTCCTTGCCAGCATATGCCACAATCGCCGCCACTCCTCCAGGGTGAATTGGCAACCACTTGGTAACATCATAAACGATACCATCGAGAATAATCCAACAGTCTTTCTCGCTGTTATGTTTGGCCACTTCCTCTTCATCTAGAACTTCACCATTAACCTCATCTCCTCCTTCCCCCGCCACGGGGCCTAGCTCGTACTTCTTGCCATACTTCTCGATCGTGTCAGGTGGATGTATCATATTCCACTCGTCAGTGGCATCCTTGCCTGCATAGGTCATGATAACAGTTTCTCCACCAGGATGCAGCGGTAGCCATTCGGTGAGGTTATAAACCATACCGTTAATGATAACCCAGCAGTCAGCCTCAGTATTGTGCTTGGCAACCTCCTCCGCAGTAAGACCTGGCTCAGTGGCGCCTCCTAGAGGATGGCCGAGCTTGCCCACAATGTACTTCGACCCATATTGTTGCAGAACATCGAACGAGTGGATCATGTTCCACTCCTCCGTCGCGTCTTGGCCAGCATAGCGGAGGATTGCTTCCGGGCCACCGGGGTGCTCGTCAAGGAATGGAGTGACCGCCAAAACGAAGCCGTTAACTGCAACCCAGCAGTCGTCTTTGGTGTTGTGCTTGGCAACATCCTCCAGACTGAGGCCGGTGTTCTTCTTAGACTTCTTCTTTTTCTTAGGTGGCACGTACAGCTTGCCAATGACACACTGCGGGCAGGTTTCCTCGATCAGAGACTTAGCGTGGACCGTGTTGTACTCAAGAGAACAGTCAGTACCGCCAAATGCAGTTATAGACAGTCGGCCACCAGGATGCTCCTTGAGGTACTCTGTTACGTCAAGAACTTCACCATTGATAACAACCCAGCAGTCATCTGGCTCCCTATGTCTTGCTACCTCCTCCATGGTGATACCCTCACTGATCTTTCCTACAATGAGATCTTTATATTGATTCATTAAATGGGAATCATGTACAGTGTTAAACTCAAGTGAACATTCGGTACCAGCGAAAGCGGTGATGGCCAGTGAGCCTCCGGGGTGGTTTGGTAGGTACTTAGTGCAGTCGATGACGTCGCCATTTACAGCTATCCAGCAGTCATCCTCGCGGTTGTGCTTCTTAACTTGTTCTAGGGTAAATGAACGCGACATCTTCAACACAGCGGCACACGCTTCTGGTTGCAGAAATATTGCACGAATCGACCTCAAAAAGCGTGCGCCCGAGTCACCGATTTCTCACGGTGTCACAATAGTCACTATTGAATAGTGTCTCCTATTGATGAAAGCAGTAGACGACATGTGAGGCTCGGAGTGGTTGGTGGTGATGTAGTCGTAACAGTACAATCAAACACGACAGTCAAACGTCACGAAGTTGGTGGGAATTTTGTAAGTGTTATTAGCAATAAGTTGGAGAGTCGAGACCCCATTCTGAACTTCAGAATCTGAAGCACCCAAGAAAAGGTAGCGACAAACCTAGGGTGTGAACTTCACACTGTAAAGGAGCTCAGGAACAGCTCATGATGAGCTGGCTCCTAGAAAAACAAATGATGGAGAGTAAAAATCTGTTACAGCCTGTAACAGATTTTGGACAAGATAGCAAAGAGTATAAGAGAGGTTATTAGAGAAGATTCGTAATTACACAACATGGAAATACAAACATAAGAGCAAGTGGCAAGATTTCGAACTAAAGATGAAAAGTTGCTCATCACTGTTCATGACAAAATATCGCTATGAACGGCGCATGGTGGCGCCGAAAATTAGAATGCCCCGGATCAAATAACGGCTGTAGAGCCCAACGAGAGGAGGCTATCCGTGAATAAAATATGACGGTACTCGTTGCCAGTAGTGCAAAAGACGTATCTTCTCGCAAAAGACGCGTACGTCCGACTGCGTACATGCTCCTGTTCACATTCTAATAGAATGATTCTATGTCGCCCAATCAACGAATACGGTCCCTGCCCAGTGGGTAGTGCCCACGTAGGACACGCTGAGAGCCAGCCGTTCTATCACCGCCGGTGGCTCACCGGTTCACACTCTAACGAGATTTGTATTGTGGCTACCTGCATCGTATGATATGGCCACTATAGGCGTCAGTTCGAATAGCAGGAGGTAGCTCTTAGGTTTACATATTTGGAGTTCCGAGGAACACTGTCTTATTCCAAAGGAAGGTTATTGCCAGGCTGCATGTGCGGAGCTCGGAGCCTGAATACTCGGTAGAAATCCCACGGTGTAATTTACTGACGCAAAATACGAGGAGGTTAAGCAAGTTACTAATCCGGCTAGGACTGACATTGACGAAGCCTACCAGTTGAAACGGTTCCACTGAAACCTGAACCTATAGGCTGGGATTAACAGACTGCGGACTGAAAAAAGGAGGAGGTTAGCTCTGTAGAGCCTACGGCGTAGACTGTTAGGCTAAGACTACGACAAAAAGCCTACATGATTGGTGGGTTTGGCGCAGTGAGGAAGCGAACCGAATATTGAGCAACATCAAGATTCCTCCTTTTGTAATAGTTATGTACTCCACCTTCAACGCGAACCAATGAAACATTTCTTGACCAAGGGCAATGCCAGTCTAGATACTTGAAGCGACCCTCGAAGAGTTTTGTTCGATTGAATGACTTCGAGCATCCCATCCTCTTCGCCCACCTTGCCATGTCAGCTCTAACTGAGGGGTGGCCGAAAAACCAATTCCCTTTCCACCAAACATAACCGTCTTCACTTCCATGAATGTGAAGCATCCTTTTGTCATTAGTAGAGTTATAAACCGCATCACACGCATCGAGGGCTGCAGATCCCCTGGCCATGAAGATGATACCAGCGATAGAAACGGCCCTCGACACCACATTACGACACATCAAAGTTTCAGCCATCATCCCACCATTGCTGTATCCGACAGCATAAACTGGAACCCATTCTGGAATACTCCATTCGGGGTCTCTTATCATTGCCTTGATGAACTCCGTGTCGTTGACAGAGGATGTAGCATGACAGCATCCTCCCGCGTTCCAGGCTTCAAGGAATACAACATTCTGCACCGCGCATGGAGTGAACAAGACAAACTTGTATTCCTCAGCATAATCCATCAAACGACTATAGTCTTTCCATTCATCGCAGTGACAATCCGTACAATGTAGGTTGACGAGGACAAAATTGAGTGAGGTTGTTGTTGGATAATAAATCCAATAGGTTCTATTCCCCTCGGGGCGTTCGATGGTCATACGTTGTTCAATACCGTTCCTCACACCAAGTCTCCTACCACTATGACTATCAGCAGGGGTCTCCTCAGAATAACGTGGCTGGAAGTTATCCTCCTCAAGATGTTGCTTGGTGCACTTAAAGATGGTACCATTCCAATTAACATCGATTTCATCCGAGGAAGAGTCATATTGGATAACCGACCATTGGGCTGGGGGGAGATGATAGTGGCGTAACATTTTCCCCAAATCTGTATCATTGCCATTTAGAACGAGCCCAGTGCCGTTGTAGTTGAATGCGATACCTCTCACGTCGAGTGAATCGCCATACTCGGGCTCAGGCATACCAGACAGGTCCACAGTACCCTTAGTGGGGCTGGTAAGATCAACAAATATCTCAAAGAAGAGTACGATAGTGGTATCCGAGCCATAGGTGCCATTAGGCTGGGCGATTACATGACTTAACATGGGCATGGCCGCAGCGAGGTAGACACTAGAGTACAACATTTCTCAGAGAAGAGATGCAACGTCAGACGAGGGAGGAGTTCCGGCGAATAGCGAAGCGTGATGCACGCGTGATGCTACGCGGTGATCATCGACGCGGCATTCGACGCTATCAACGGGCCGTCCGAGGGTATTTGAAGCTCACGAGCTCGAAGGTGGAATGAAATGTGCCCCGGAAATTCCGAATCAGAACCACTGTAGGGTAACTTTCGTTTTTTACGTTTAAGTATATTTTACCAAGCCAGCCCTGCCGATGAATAGGATTTGAATTCGCACGTGAGCTCTAGCCATAGCAGGCTCAAGTCACTCGTTTCCTGGTGCAAGCCCAACAGTCCGGCATTGAACGAAGAAGAATTAACCATCAGAAAATGTCAGCTTGGTACTATGAACTTTAACTCACTGAACTCCTGAAAAGCCTCAAAAAGTACTACAGTAGTACTCAAGCACTACTGTACTTGAGCGAAAAATCATCCTGCGGGAGCTCCATCCAATGCGCGTGTTCCTGCCGAAACGACGCGGTAGGCAAGCGCTTTCCAGCACCGGCCAGTGTTAAGGTCCTTAACTTGAGGAAAGCGTCGAAATACCGAAGTTAAGAAAAGTATGGCTATCAGCAAAAAAGGTGGACCGAGGAAAGCGTCGAAATACCGAAGTTAAGAAAAGTATGGCTATCAGCAAAAAAGGTGGAGCATCCGCGTCGCAAGGACACGGTAGGAAAGCAAAGAGATTCGGCGCCTCAAGCTCAGTTTAGAGCTCGGAGCGCGAGCCAGCCAACCGCCTTTGGCTGCAGAGCGATAGGGGTTCGTGATGGACATGAACGCCAAAGAGGAGCTAATGAATCTGGCGGTTTTAAAACGAGGTTTGTGGTTCTCTCCCGCACTCCCGTGTTAGTCGAGATTTTATATGCCAGATCCATACTATTAATGCAGTCCAGTTACTGAACTCCACTATGACAAACTGCTGTAATCACACCTGTTAAGCTGCCTCCGTGCTCCTCAATACGCGGAGCACTAGCTGTTATTAGCTGCTAGTGGATACTCGGATTTCACAGCGTGGTTCCAATACTTCCAACCCTTTAGCACGTTAGTGAAGCGCGTTTCTCACGTGCGAATAAATATGCCTTTTACGCCGTATGACACGTTACACACGGCACGTAGGACACGGATGACAAGGGAAATCTACTGTAGTGGTACTTGTACTTCAAACACCAACCGATAGCGGAGCGCTTAGATGTACCACTCAGAAACCTTATGAGAAGTTTCAGTATGGGTACACGTTTTCGAGCTCGAGAGTGAAACGCGTTTCGCGGCTAACGTGCTACACTAGCGTTTTACATACGATGTGATTCGCGGCGCGTTCACACTACAGTCCAGGGTCACCCCTTCGCATTGGGGCCCCCAATGCGCCGGGGTTAGCTTGACGATGACAATGTCATGACATCATTCAATAGAATGGCTTTCCAATAATTCCAGGCACATCATTTGTGCGGCACAAAATGTGCCCGATATAGGCACCTGGGGCACAAACGGCCCCTACATTTGCCTTGGGTCACTTGCTGAAATGATTTCACTGAAATCTATCTCATCGCGCATGCATCCGGAGAGTTCTCTCAGCTTGTCCCGCAGAACGTTTCTTTGTGGTGGGAAGTTCAAGCTCGTAAGCTGAACGCTGAGGGAAGATGCTATATAGTTCAACAGCGGCGTCGCCCTCATCCCGCAGCGGGATCCCCGCTACCTTAATTTACTCCGGGCAAGTTGCTCAGCGACTGGGAACTATATCTATAGTCACAATGTGAGCCTGCGGCATGTATATGAGTCTCACACACATAGCAACGGCAACCTCACGCTGCCTCCTTGACACTAGCAAGCCCTATAAAATACGTTATCATGAATGTGCAAAATGCGTATTCCATTGGTTTTATTACACGAAGTGTTACACGGTGTAGCTTACACCTACCCAACATATCGGTCTGTCTAGTTTCGCACAACGCGGAAAACACTGTTTTACACGTGGAACCGGTGAAACCCCAGTGGGATTACCCCCAGTGAGCGTGCTACATAAGCCCTAATTTGACACCTACTTGGTAACGCAAGCATAGTTTGAACTCTCGAAATGTTGCACGCTATATATCGGCAAGCTATAACTCTGTGCTAACTCTTCCGTGTTGTCTGACAGTGAATGCATAAATGGCGAGTGTAACGCGGTTACGTTTGTAAGTTGTGTGTAGCTAAGGCATCTTGGCGCTCGTCGAGTGTACTGAGAGGTCCTGAGCGGCCACGCGGAAAATACTGTTGCTGTTGATATTCGAAACTGGTATACCCAATAACACACCAATTAATTGTTTCTCACGCGGCTACAAGTCAGTCTCTGGCTGGTCCAGTATAAATTTTTTCATTTCGGAAATCTCCTGTAGATCGTTGGCGGTCATGAGCAAGCGTCCAGGATCGAACGAGTAACTACAATACAACAACGCATGGAGGCTTCGCAAAATTTCGTTTGCCCTATACAGGTGGTCCCTCAGGAACTGTTTCTGTTACAGGAATCCTGTCACAGTAATTACCGACTATTAGCTGGATCTACAACTATTCTCAGAATAGTATTCTACAATGTGGCTACGTGAATGCACCGATCTGTAAGTATGCTCTAAATCGGTAAAGTCCACAAAGACAGCCACTAAATTGCAAGTTAAGCAGCACTGACGCAGCGTAGGTTATACTTACAGATTAACCTTCGCTAGCCCTCCGAGCGTTAATCGAGTCTTCCAGTCTGCTGCCAGCTTGTCAGTTCCGACCTTAAGATTCTCTAGGGTCCAGTCCTAGCCAATAGTCGCACGAAATGGGAAGGATGTTGATCTCACTAATTTCAGAGTGACGAATGCCATTTGAGATCGCCCGTTATTTGCTCCCATCAAGAAGGCATCCTCAGTCGCTTTGCCTTCATGTGATATACTTGCCTGAAATGCTCTCGTTGAGAGAATTTCAGGCAATTGACAATTGGGTATACTGCCTGCAAGCATTTTACTACTCTCAAATGATCCAGTTCTTCTCGGAATGAGTATGAAACATCGGTTTGCATGGAGTCGGGTTCATCAAGTTCGCCGATATCCAGCTCCTCTATATCCTTTGCCGCGTCAAATATTATCATTTCCGGCTCATAAGAGAGCGCAGTATGAACCGCGAGAAGCCAAAAGGCAAACGGCCGCATTTTTTCAAAAATACCTGCCGGCCAACCAGTAGGATTAACTTAATCGTTGATACCGTTTAGTTCGACGACGTTTAGTTCGACCATTTAGTTTAACTTCAAGCAGGCGACGCCAACACCATGAGGTTCGAGGGAGTCTCTGCTGCAGAGACACGGGTTGCGTTCTACATTGTAGACTGAACCGAATTTACGAACAAAACCGTGTTTAGGTTAAGCCCCGAGTTGACACAGTATATAGAGATTGCAGTATTCTCATCGGTCAAGTTTTGCAGCGTGTAGGAGTTATAAGATATCTACAGTACCACTTGGGATCTTGTATTCACTGTCACGGTTTGCAGAGCAGGAGAGACACCGCGAGCTCGCGTGACGGATTAGCCTAATCAGATTTGGTTAAATTCGAGTTGCGAGTATTCCTCCAGGCAAACAAACCTGTAACACTCTTCGAATACTAGAAATGCTAGTATTAAAAGGGAGAACGTCTACATTCTAGACTCTAGAATGCTCCTTTTGTTCATTGGTTTTTAACGTTGTTCTTTGTGCATTTCAAAATAATGCTGAGGTGCGCAATACTTTCCGGGGAAAGTTTCCTCTTCCTGCACATTGTTCGCCGTTGTCTATTTTCCAGTGTGCAGCAAAGCCACTGTGAATCAACACAAATCGAGCCCAAGTGTTTACGAACTTTGAACAACTCCATGACCAGATGCCTCTAACTCTTGTATTCTTTTCTTCAGCAACTGTGCCTCCTTCGCCAGCTCTCCTCTTTGACGCTGTAAAGACCGGCCTGAACGTGCGTGAGGCTGGAGGCGCTCAGAAAGCGCAGCGCCCAGCTCCAGCGGAATGAGCACTGAACGAAAGCCAATATCCGTAGGCGCTGCCTACTGAGGTTTTCCAGTGATTCTCTTTGGCTCGCCTCCTTCCGCAACTTCTGTTCCAATTGCCCACGATCGCGCTTCAGAGAGTCAACCTCAGATCTAGAGAAGGCGGGTGAATCAGGGAAAGTATCGCTTTCCAGTATGATGTGTATGATGCAGTTCGCCAATTAAATAAATTATAATTAAGCGTCATTTGATAAGTCCAGTTAATAATTGATTAAATTCTGCGAGTGGAGGTTCTATTAGTATTAGCCTAATTAAACTCCTCCTCTCCTTTGAGAATGATGCCAAGCCACAGTGAAAAGTCGTACAGATAGGATCAGCGTTTATCGAGCAATACTCCTATATTGCATTGCAGTAATCATTCATGGTGAGAATTGAGGTCGCCCAACTAACTTGTGCTATACCCACTTCAGCTTCTTGAGTGCTTCAGTGGATTTGCTGAATATGCCTCCCATTTCTTCAACTTTACCACTGTACTCATCGATCTCACTGCGTTGCTTTTTCACACACACCATCAAAGCGTCTCGCTGCAAGCAATGTCGATTACCCATTGACTGATCTCGGAGGGATCAAGATTACTTCGCCCGAAAGTTTTTGGATCACTTCGCTCTGTTCATGGTGTGTTTTCTTGTACTGCTCTAATAGTTCTACCATAACCTTCTGCTTGCTTTCAGTTTCGCTGGTCTGTTTTGTAACATCCTCCAAGAATCCTCTCAGCTTTTCTCTGAGCCTGAATTGAGTCTCAATTATTGAGACGGCTTCGCATGAACCATATGAATCAACGTGGGAGCCCCAACGTAGGGAACAAGTCTCAATGTGTTGTGCCATCGATGGCCAGGATAAGTCGGTTTCAGTTTGTTTCAAACCAGCTCGCTCAGATCGCCCTTTCCTTGCCGCTTCCCACGGACACACGAATCGTGACCCACGCAATGAGCTCGTATTTCGCAGACAGTACCAAGTGGGCGACTCGCCGAGGGCCAGGACGATACGGAAGTGAAAGCCTTACATAGCGTTTTCGTTTTCGGTTTTTTTCCTTCCCTCTTCCATCTCCTCACATTCTCTCTTAAAGTCGCTCATGACTTCCGTGACGGTTTTTTGCATATTTGCTTGCTTTTCTTCAACACCTACGAGTTGAAGGTTGCAAGAAGCTTTGAGCTTCACTGGGTGTAACCCGCTCTATGGCGTCAAGAGGCTTAAGCTGATATATTTTCGGCCCTTAAGTAGAAAGTCAGTCTTCAATCCAATGTCACATGTCGGAAAGACTTGTCATACCTTTTCGGAGAACCACATAAAAATACTCAATCTCTATAAATAAGCCAACTATTAAATTGCCTTTTGTGGACCCCTCTCACCCTCGCTGATCCTCCTTGCCTCTTCTCGAACCCTCCGGTTTTCTTCTTGAAGTGCTTTGCACAATTTTTCCAGCTTCTCGTTCATAACCGTTACTTTAGCAAGCTCCTGTACAACTGAAGACTCAAAGTGGCCAAAATTGCATGCTCCAGAGATCGCTTAGCACACAACAGTACCATCTAAGTTTCATGATTAGGAACATAATCATTAGACGCATAATAGCGAGTGAATCAATGTAGATTTTCTAAGAGTTCCTCGCCGGCCAACGTCACGAATGCCAGCAGGCGACGACGACGCTGCGAACGTACTGCTCAGGTCGGCTTTTTCCGATAGAACAAGAGATTCTGCGAAGAGCAGTGAGAAGATATCACGACGTGAAAGATAGAGAAAATGAGGAAATGTACGAAGAGTAATTCAGTGAATTACTAGCAGTAATTGACTCCAAATCGACACTGGGATGAATCGATTATTAGAATGGATAAGACGATGATGGATGGGGAGCCGCATTGACCGGTCCACAGAAGTTTGAAATGGGAGTGACGCATCGGAGCGATTCGCTCCGACTTCGGAAGTCCAGGATTCAGGCATTCAGCGTGGAATACTGCGTGCAGTTGCCAGGCAGTTCCCACGATGGCGGGAGCGTGATACGTTCTATCATAGAGCGTAGCACGCTCCCGCCAACATAGAGCTTCTATGCGTGGCATGGCATGCGAGGACTATTTTGAGGAAGCGTGGCGACCTACATTTGTCTTTCATACTTCTCTCCTCGGCATATTTCTTCTCGATTCTGTCTTGCTCTTTAACTGCATCCTCCACGATTTTCCATAGCTTATCACCTGAACAGACCAGCATAAACAAGGCCGATTACGAACCGAAGCAACATGTCGAATTGGTAATAACAGAACTATTCGGACTACTGCGCGAAGGCTTGACCATCCCCACGCGGAGATGTTTTGCGGAGGTAGTCCTGTTTTTCCAGATACATACATAGCAAACGGTAGAAGAAACTCCCTAGTCAAATAAGAAATCTCGTGTTTATCCGGCGACACTCTGATTCCATATCCTGCATATTCGGTTCGCTAAGCTAAACCTAATTCAAGCAACAGGACCACCTATGGTTATGTTCTTCGCTCCTGTGAGACACTCCTTCATCTTCTGTCCGTTCTTCAACACTTTCCGATGAAACTTGGCGACGCTGGAGGAATCGTTCACTTCCGTCGCCTCGACGACTTCCGAACTCGTCATAAAAGTAGAAACTTGGATTGAAGACTGGGAGTATTCAGTGGAAAGGAGTACGAGAACTCATTCTGGAGCTCAGAGCTCCGAGCTCTATATTCCCTAGGGGAACCTTTCTCCGAGTCAACCATGGAGTGGCATCGTGAGACTAAGAGCCAGTTTTATAGGATGACTGCAGCTCTACAGTTATCAAGTGTTCGAAAGTTCCTGTTATCAAAAACATTGACTACTCGTTCGGAAGACTGATTGCTGCCAATTTTCGAGACAAAACGGCGCTCCTGAATTTGCCTATTATTTCATAGCATCGTCACGTTATCATATAACGGTTATATACGATTAATGTACCAGGCTCAAGCCAGCGGAGTCTTTCGACGCCAGTGAGCAGGTTACATCGACCTGGCCGAGGAAATCTGGCTCGATATTGGTGTTTGGTAGTCGGCTCGCTGGAAGGATAGCCTTTCGAGTTTCTCGATGCTAGATAATGTAGCACCCCTAGGAATGATTCCGCAATCCCAGAGAGACTAGTAGAAAGCCGCTCCTACCGACTCGGTAGTACCGAGATGTCTCTGTAGACTGCAGGCTTTAGTATAGAGTTAACGCCATAGATGTCCTGGAGCATAACAGCTACAAGGAAGCTTCATGGAAACACCTTCAAACCTCCGTGCTCCACTCCATCCTTTGGCGGGGCAGTCACTGCCCGGCAGTGACTGAGATAAGTCGTTTAGCAAATGGTGAGCATGCCATCACGCGGAGACTTATAATTATGGTGCATTGTTCACGGTGATATCATAACAGTTCAATTCTGAATTGACAATTCATTGGACCATGTCAAATGGCGCGCGCGGAGGGAAGATCAACGCATGCGTGCAACCGAAACATAGCTCAGCGCAATCGTCCTCTCGCTGTTTCCGATGTCGCCAGCCCCAGTATATCGCCTAGACCCCCGGTCTAGTGGCAGAAAAGCGTTTGGGGCGTCCCTCGATCAGAGGAGTTAGTGGTGCGGTACTACCGCAGCGGTTGCATGATGCTAGTGGCATCCTTTTGCAAGCCGCCAAGGAGGGCTATTAGCCCTGGGCTAAGCTACTTGCATCACTTTTGCTTGCCCGGTTTGAGCCCGTGCCCTGAAGGCACCTACGGGCGGCCCACTGTGGGCCTCACACATGCTCTCGAGGTTGTTCAATCCTTTGGATTGCCCCTCTGGAGCTGCACTTCCGCGACATACGCCTTGGTTGAGAATTTCTCATCCGAGTGTGCTTGTCCGGTTAGTGCTCATTTTCCAATTATGTCCGCTTCCTCTTCATCAACTGCGGCCGCTTACTTCCTCAGTATCTCCTTCGACGACACACCTGACGACACCGCCGCTGTTCCAAAGCTTTAACAAGCCCTCAGCTCCACAAGTACCACTTCTGCTGCTGCTCTTTCTGAGCTGAGACAGACTCGAGCGAGGCTCTCTGCCAATACCTGGCTGAAGCGGAAGCCTATCCGGAGCTCCACCTTCTCAAGAGCGACAAGCAGGCCTCAGCGCTAGTCACGGCACAGTATCAACTCCTCGGCCGGTCCGCCAGTACCCGGGCAATGTCCGCGGTTTCAAACAGTCACAGGCGGAGTTGATGCGGCCCGATTTGCGACTCTCTCCCAGTCACTTTAGGGCGGCATCCCACCATCAGTTCTGGCGCCGTCTCAGCGACTACTTCGTGGTCTTAAAGACGATGTCGGGGATGAAGCTCACCCCTCATTAGACGACTGCATTCTGCTCCTACCACAATCGCCCCCTTGAGTCTTCCACGCTCCTGCTGCATCCCGACGGTTTGATAACGTGGGCCGGACCTTCAACCGAGCGCCAGTTTGTGGGTGTTATTCTCGAGTACCACTACCTCTCGTCAAGAATTTTGACTCAAAATTACTCCCCAGCAAAGTTCTGACGCAGCCACAGTCGGCAATTCGTCGGCGACTTGACGATGTCACGAGACGTGCCTGGCTCCAACCCCCTCCGGAGTCCCGCTGATAAGGCTCATCAGCTCAGCCTTCCTCAGCGCTCTTCTTGTGTCTTCAAGCGACGAAGACCTCACAAGCTGCGGGTCGCAGCTGGACAATACGAGGCGTCTGGTGGGCCACGCTTCGCGGCTTGTCAAACACCCCTAACTGTTTCAAACACTTCAGCGAAAGGAGTATTCGGGACTGCACCTCAGTTAGTCTCTTTCAGTTGGTCGGTGTACCTCATACTTGACGGCAGTACATGGTCAGTCAAGGACGGACAGCCCCAGGGCTGCACCCTAGCTTCCCTTACCACTTCGGACTTCGAAACATGCGTCCTTATGACTTAATGTGTCAGGCTGACACATGTCATGTGTCATTGAAGCTCTACAGGCTCCAAACCCGCCCTACACGCCCGACTAGGACGGTCCTACACTTCCCTTCCTGGGCACGATTCCTTCAATTCCGCGTACGCTAGTGGGAGCCGTTGTAGCCTTAGCTTCACGTAACTGCTCATCGAGCACTGCTCGCCTCACCCAGCCGAGTGATACCTCGTGGTAGTGATCAGTGACAACTGGGCATTCTGGTTGACAACCTTCCAGCAATCCACCGCCATCGATAATATCGAATCCCTTTCCGACAACCCCATTCTCTCGGAGAGGAGCCCATATCTCTGGATACGTTACTAAAGTCCGACTCTTCAAACTTCACCGGCAGGCTCTTCCGTCGTTCCCTTTACAAGGATGCCTTTGGCCTTTTACACGTCGACGACTTACTTTGGGTATTTCCTTTACGGTTGTTCACTATCTACAGGCCTCCGCTCCTACCTATTCAGCTGATTATGGGTTTCTCGTTTTCGTACGGAAGTTCTGCACTTGAATGACGACCGCGTCTCCTCTCACCAGGAGACAACTTTCAGGGGGTCGAATTTGTGCTCTTGGTGTAATCCGAGACAACAGATCGAGCCTGTGGGGACATCGCAGTGTTCCGACCCTACCGACAGGTGACCTGTTACTAGTTACCTGGGCCAGGCCAACTGACCTGTCACAGACTGTGACTCACAGTTCATACTGAGAATCTCTTTGCCATAGTACCCTTACAGAAAGGACCAACTAACCCGTGAGCCAATATTGTCTCTCTACGCAGCCTCCATCGGTGCACCTCCACAAACTTTCGTCGTCAACTCCCACCGATACACCTCTTCTTCTCAAGGTTTTCAGCGTTGATCTTTCCGGAGGATTCCTCTGAGAGGAAAGTTTCTTCTAGTGCGGCCTCAACGACGACGAAGCGACGTTTGAAGTTCAAACGTTGATTCGTTCGTCCTTGACTGAAGCTCAACCTTTGAACTATCACATTTTACTCTCCCCGCTCATGGTCCTTCCCTTCATTCTTTCATATTCGCGGGTCCTCCACCAGACTTACAGATCGATTATGTATCGAGTAGACTGTCGAGGCCCTATTACAATCTGCATCGCTGTTTCAGTGATTGCTAGCTTCGCAGGGTTGACAACTTCTCGTCAACTCCGATTTCTTCGATAGTTGTTTGTCCAACTTCTAACCCAACAATCTGCGTGACCGGCCCTGCGCAGCTCACAAGGTTCTGCTTTCCCTCCTAGTAGCAGGCTGCTACGACTAGAGAGTACTTTATCCGCCGTGCAGGAGCCGTCCTGCCATTCAAGCAATCACACGCCTCTAAGAGGCGGCCTCTTCACCGCTATACGACGCTCAGCCGTCTCAACCGTTGAGTTCCACACGTGTTGCATTACTCTGCTCTGTGAGACCACGATGCGCAATGTGGTAAATACAGCGCTCTTTTTCATCCCTCTCAACCACTCGCTCTTACGTGCCGTCTCTCGTATGGCCTTTTCCCGTCAATCGACGAGTTCCAATATTTCCGCCCTTACCTTTTTACTCTTCCCTGGGTCCCTGTCACGGCTGAAACTATTCCTAACCCACACCTTCCCACAACGTTTCCACACTGTGGAGTCCACAGAGTCCTCACGGCCCGTGAGTCACGGGTGAATACTTGGACGTACCACTCAGTCGCCGCCACAGCCCGCGCCTCTCGGGAGCTGACAGTGTACCGTTTGAGCTCGGGAACGACGACGCTGCTATTCAGCACTTGGTTCGTCCACCCTTAACTCCTCATCAACCTCGGATGGCAGTACCAAACCTTCTCATGCTATTGCTGCGACACCTGCTCACACACTCTCTCGATTGAGCCACACTACTCGCATTGACAGTCACTCTCCCCCCCCACCGTCTATGTGTTGGGAGGGAGTGAGCTCACGATAGCTAGCCAAGATAGCTCACCTACCGTAGCTAGCCATAGCTCGCCATAGACTAGTGGGCGTTGGTTTTGGGAAGGGACGGGGCACCATCGGCGATGATCCATCGCACGAGTGCTCCTGCCCCTGACCAGCATGTCCCAACGCCCACTACTGTTGAGCAACCGAGCACGGGCCATTTGATCAATAGGTAATCCACCGACAGTCTCGTTTCGAAATCAACACTCGGACAGGTATCAATCATTGATAATCAATGACGGATTGTTAAAGATAAGTCACAGTGGACATGGAGACCCAGCCGTGTCACAAAGAACGCGCGTGCAATACTGCTTAACCGTCAGGGAGGGAGCGAATAAGAATGGAAAAATCATAGGTGGGGTGCAAGTGACCGAAGCTCGCCCTGGAGAGAGGCTGCCGGAAGGACATGCCCGGAAGCTCAGGAGCCCTGAGTAAAACCCGGCAGATGTGCCGCACGCGTACGGCGCATAACTACCCCCTACCATTGTATGGGTTGTCGGAGAAGGACTCCTCTCCTGATGAATAGAAAAAGCTTCACGTTCAGAACCCTAACTCTCCGATAGAAGGTCATCCCCTGTGGCAATTGTGTAAGTTCGGTAGGGGGTCCTATAGTACAATACACTTACGTAGTGCGTCGAAGTAGAATCGGGCCCTAATTATCCGGGGAGAATCCGGGCGGGCTCCCGTGGCGCGGCCGCTGTACGCAGCGTACAGTACGGCGTACACTGTACGCCTACAGACGCTTCATATTCTACATCGAACTGCGGCGTGCTCGAAAGCCTTCCACGGCTCAGCAAGCCGGGCTTGGTCCACAAGACCCGCTCGCTAGGTTGCTAGAGAGTTGCCGCGCAACTGATTTTCTTGGTAGTGCGTGGGGGTTCATGCCCCCACAGAAATCTTCACAGACAACCCCCGGGGTAGTATCGTTCTCGAACTAGAAGTCCATCCTCTTCAACCACGTCTGGCATTGAGCTCTATCATGGTGGTTACAACAGCTTTTCTTAATCCACGCTCATTGTTCTCTACCAAATGAAGATCTCCGACCTTATGAAGATCGAGTTTGGACCTGTCCTGCAGCGATGTACACCTGTTGCTCTCCAGGGAGGACTGCTGCTAGCAACTGCTTATGTGACTACGAGGATGGTTAAGTTGCTCATTGGAACCAAGAAGCCATTACCATTTCCCGGACCCACGGTAAGATTATAGGATTCGTAAGAGTAGTTAAGCTCCCAGTATCGCTTCTCAGGGTAAGCCAATATTGGGTGTAGTGGTAGAACTAGATCCGAGTAACGCTTTAAAGAGTCTGCGTGCCTGGCTGAGTAAGTATGGAGAGACAATTGCTTTCCGGTAAGTAATTTGTGAATATGTTGGCGAGTAAACCTTATTCTAGTATCTTCTAGTAGAAGATATCTCTCGAAAATTAGTCCAAGCGTGGGAAAGTCTTTAGGCATAAGTATCTTATATTCGCCAAGACTTTGGTAATCCAGATGTCTGTTAAACATAAAGTTTACACACAGCTCATCAATAGAGGTCTTCTTCCATCTATCACCGATAGTGGGTGTTGGACTGTCTCTTCAGGGTCTTCACTACACCGTACGTTGTCACCAAGAATCCTGGTACTGTGAGACAGATCCTCAGAGATTCGAGAAAAGAGGTTATGATGAGACAAATGAACACAATGAGTTTGCTGCCAAAGCGTGGTACATTCCTAACTGAGGGAGATGCATGGCGCTCAAATAGAAAGAAAGTGGACCCCATTCTGGCAGAGCCTAATGTTCGAACGATGGTGCCACTCATGAGCCAGATGGCTCGAAGACTTGTAGGCCGTCAAGCACAGCTCAATCCTGGAATTCATTTATCTCGAACTGTGGTTGTCAGGCTCATGTGGTGTCAGCTCTGGCCGATGAACATGGTACTGTTCATGATTGGAATCCACATAAACTACTACAACTCGCTGCCTTGGACTTCACAATGGCATCCAATTTCGGGAGAGATTACAATCTTTTGAGTCCCTTAGGTGAAAATTTGGTGGAGAAATTCTTCGTTTTTCCCTGGTTTAAACCATTATAGTTTAAAGAATATTGTCAACTTGTCTTGTAGGCTTGTTTTGATATCGCTAGTCTAGCGACGCTAGATCACGACCCCAGTCCTTGGTTTCCTGGCTTGACGTCACTAATTTCTGGTTAAATGTACTCATTACATGCTTTGCTCTTAGATCCTCACGGCGCTGCTGAACGCGAGGATACTTGGAACGCGAGGATTTTTCAAAACTTCTTCGAGGGGTTCGATTTCGTTGTGAAGCATATTCAGATGGCGCCATTGATGAGGAATAGCTTCCCTTTCACACTCAACAAGCATGTGGCTAAGGTGAGCGAGGAGCCGGCTGAGCTATTTCGATTATTCTTGATACTAGCAAGATTCGGAACTATTAGTTCCGGGATCTACCAGGGTTTTTTGTGAGTCAATTTTCACTTTTCAGTGTCACTCGTCCATCAAGAGTATGGAGAAATACTGCAGGGACATAATAGAT
Organism: Perkinsus chesapeaki; assembly: GCA_013115145.1. Classification (NCBI taxonomy): domain Eukaryota; phylum Perkinsozoa; order Perkinsida; family Perkinsidae; genus Perkinsus; species Perkinsus chesapeaki. Next base: position 36,172 of record JAAPAO010000192.1, read on the forward strand.
CAACGTCGACGAGAACTGAGGGATGAGAGCAAGCTGCAGAACACTGTCTTGGACAGAGTGATTGGTATGGAACAGGAAGACCTAGTTTGGAACCTTATCACGTGAGCGTTCCTCCTTTTCATTTCCCACCGGATTTGGAAGTTTTGATTAGGTTTAGTCTAAGCGGTGGATCTTCTGTCCCCTCAAATGTGGAATGGTTCCTCTACCTGATGTGTCTCCACCCAGATGCTCAGGCCACAGCTAGAGCAGAGGTTTATGCTCTAGGAAGACCTCCCGAGGATGATGAAGATGTCAATAAAGTGCCTTATGTTGAAGCTTGCATCCTGGAGACTCTTCGCGTGAGATTCACCCGAGAAATTAATTGACTAGACCGGAAGTTCGGATTGGAAGCCGCTTCCAGGAAGCGTACATCGCAGGCCGTCGACTCGCGAACGCTGCATTCGAACTGCATCCCTCTTGCATCAAGAAATTTTAATGTCAAATTTCAGATGAACAACTCTACCCCTGGTCCAATGCCTTACGTCACCACGGTCCCCTACTCCATGGAAGGAAAGACAGTGAGCCCTGGTACAGTCATAATTATGATGACCGGGGAGGCCATGAAAAGTGAGGAATTTGGAGGAAGCGAGTTCAGGTAAGGTCGCCTGAATGAGTTCATGGAACTGTCATGGTTACAGACCAGAGAATTGGTTCCTTCCAAACAGTAAGGTCATTGATCGTGAAAAGGCTCTGAAGCATTGGGCATTCACTGGCAGCCCTAGAAGATGTCCCGGACAACATCTTGCAATGAAGGAATGCATCGTATTGGCAGCTACACTCTTAAAATGTTTCTCGAATCTTCGCTTGACAGAGGGATGTGACGAAGTCGGAGAGACAACTTACATTAATCGTCTTCCGGTCAATCTTCGTATTGATATGACGATCGGGTGAATATGGTCCCCTTATATTTGATTACAGTCCTAATTATATGACATTCATGGCCTCTTGATTTCGAGACCTAACATATTCGATGATCTTTTTTCGTGGACAAGTCTGACTTGAAGATCCCATATGGGTCACTTCACACATCAAATCAGAGTTTTGTTATTGTCCCTACCTTCAATCTCTTCTATCTCACATCAATCTTATCTGGTTGTATTTCGTGTGGCATGAGAACAGTGATAACTTAGCCAAGCTTAGGTTGGCAACCCATCTCATTTTACGGACGCAGAAGCTTCCCCATCAGGCTACACCGTGACGGTGTAATAGTCTTGAATAATAAGAAGCTACGGGGATCAAACTTGAGCTACGGGGATCTAGATAAGCGCGGTCGTGCCAAAATAGAATGCATATCGCCAAACTTTTAGCTGATTTTCAGGTCCTGATATCTTCAGTTTACCTGAGTCCTTCCTCCTGGGCGGTTAGGTGTCGCTAGCCAGGGCAAGGCAGGGCTTCTAATATCGTGGTACTAAGCCCTCAGCGTGTCAGACGATCGGCTGCAAACTGAACTGAACTTGAACTATGCTAGCTGTGCCAACTAAGCTGGCGGAGCCGAGAATAGCTTGGTGGGGAGACGCTTCACCAGGGAGGGCGGGGGGGGCAAAAATTAACTAATTCATTGGACTACAATTCACTAAGTAAACTGCACGGATGAACACTCAGGAATCCTGAGTCAGGATTCACTGGGCGTGCTATCGCTGGACTCGCTCGCCCACCTATCACAGCCGAAAGAATCATCCGCATCGCGCCGGGAGTCGTACCGAGTAAACTTGGTCAGCTAAGTCAACCCTCATTACACATTCACTTCTCATTTTCGGATGTGGCACTAACATTTTTCCCTGTATGCTCATCAAATAAGCATCGGATAAAGGTGTCGAAAAAACATCAAACTGATGGAATTCACTTTTTGGGAGGTATCTCACGCTCATTTGTTTCATTGAAGCAAACGTGGCTCCGACAGCAGCATCAGCGGTCCTATCATTAACAGACTATCAAGCACTCGTCTTTCGCCCATTGTTTAGCAGTCTTAAATTGATACCCGCTGGTTAAATTCTACACGGAATCCCTCCCTAGTAGGGAGCCTCCGCCAACATGTCGCCCGTAGCAAGACATGTGCTCGTACTACGAGACTCGTAGGAAGTTGAATGTTGGCCGATCGACGGGAATTTCCTGAAGCACATACAGTCATTTACAGGAATTATTACTTTTTACATACGGCCACTCTACCCTCCCACGCTAGAGATCATCCACTGAACAGCATTCCTGTTACACCAACAGTAATATGATCACTACTTTGAAAACCGCTTGGCACTCCAAAAAGTATAGCACTACGACTCTTAAGTATACGAGATCCCCTCCGGGGTCCCCTCGATAGTGCTACTTTCAATTTAGAATTCGTGCCATCCTGGCGGGGCAATATAAATCACGGTTTCTTAAAACAGTGAACTTCTCCAGCTAGAACGACTCTAGTAGAACCAATCGGGGAGGCACCTTGGTTTTGACGGCCCTCTCGAAGATGCCACATCAAACGTTTGATTAAATATACTCTAATTGACTTGAAAAAAGAGATCTAATCAAACAGAAACTTCAATGACATGCCACACATCAGTAGTCTTGCACTAAAGCCTCATCAACTAGTTTCTCTCGACGGAGCTCTTCTGCCTTGCTGTACGCCTCGTACCGAGAAAGCTGCAAAGACAACGTCAATACCAACGACAAAAGCTGAGAGGACTTACGTCCTTCCTGATGAGCTTCTTTCCCATATGCAATCGCTTCTTCCTGTAAGGACGCATATCCTTAATGCACTTCAACACCGGCGCAGGTAGCTTGGTAATACCGTAGTTGTCATCGAAGAAATGGCTTGTATGGATCACACCTAAATGCTTTAATGCTGCAGTATAGGGCTTCCACTAAAAGCACCGGAAGGTTCCCGACCATCAAAATTGGAAATATTTGCGTATCGCCAATCTAGGGAGCTGGCTATATCGACTGTGCCATTGATCGTTTTGCAATTCTGTCACCAAAGCAAGGGCATAATATTTCCTTCAACCTTGATAAGAGTTTGAGCTCTCTCTGGCACCATATTCGAGGTTACCTGATTTATTGTGTTGTTGTTCAACCCATTTCCTGAAGTATGATAAAGCGTTTACATCACCCCCGAGCTCTCCTTGGGCGAACTTCTCTCGTACCTGTTGAAGTCGATTCTACGTAGTTCAAAGAACGAAGCAATCTTTCTAGATAGACGTAGTCAAATACTTGCTATGCGGATGCTGGCTTGCTCAGGACATAGAATTATTGCCAATCAACAGGCTAATCGAGTTGCAACTGCGTTCGACGTTACCCGAATCCAGCCTTTAAGGAAGAGGTCATCCGCCACCTTCCATATCTCCTTCTCAAAAGGTGCGGCAGTGAATCCAAACTCATCCGGCGGGAACTTACCAGTGATTTCAAACCTGAATAATAACAAATAAGGTGGCAAAAGTACGTGCTTGGGGATGTTCAATCTTTATGAACTACTTCATGATGCAACAACACACTGAAACCTGTGGCTAATGACTGTGTATCATCGCAAGTGTTACTGTCAAAGGCTCTGTTGTATCCCCACGACGAACAGTAGATTTGATTTTTGAATGTAACACGTAATTATACTGTGGGCCAAGCCGCCCGCCACCGTCCGAGCGTACCTGTATTTTCCGAGCATTTCATGCATGTCATCTTCGGTGTAATCTGTCTTGATCTGTGGTCTCGGCTCCGGTTTACGATATCTCCGATTGGACTAAAATACCAGAGGCGGGGATCGAACCCGCGACCTTCTGCGTGTAAGGCAGACGTCATAACCGCTAGACTACCCCGGCTTGAAGAGACTGGACCTACCGTTGGAGGCTTCATATAAGGGTCATATCTCTTCCCATAAAATGGTATGCCTTTCACCGTTTTACATCGTTCCATCGGATATGACAATAAATTCTTGCCTACAAAAACAAACTCCGAAACCCTCACACGTATTTTCCACCCGGCGGAGCTCCCCAACTCCTCAGCTCTTAGATGTAAATGTATAAGCGAACAGCGTGCAAGACCGTTCTATGATACGTTGAACATTACGAAGCCCCACGAGCTAGACCTTCCCACGCAGCCAGTGGCACTTTAGCGTGCTTAACGATCGGCTCTTCCTTAAATACTCAATCCAAAACTTATATATTTTATAATAAAAAAATGAGTTGTAACAATAGTTCATATCGATATAATAAGATTTATGCCAGCAATTGAATCCATATACTGTATAGTATTGCTAATAATCGATTTTCATCGAACACAATCTCAACCAGTAATAACTCTTCGAAGACTCAGCAGTCCAGTCGAGGAAGAGCTCACCCCCCCCCCCCGAGCACGCCTCACCTGGCTTGTAGTCGGGGCAAGGTCTTCGAGTGATGGCCAGTTGCTCATCCACCTTGGTTTTGGCGTAATTGTGAACAAATCGTATTCTAGACCATCTCAACATTGAGGAAATAAAAATACAATGGCAACTGTCTAATTGTACGCCACCAACTGTCTAATTGTACGCCGTTATCTACCCCTTACTCCGTACCTCTTAGAGCGCCATTTCTGGGGCATAGTCAATTTGTCAAGCTTTGGAACGGTTCAACCGAGCCATCTCCTCGCATGGTGATCAGCTCTATACTCGAGAGCAACCCACACGGCAGTGACTCCTATGCGACCTCCAGTCAACTACTATTTGTTTTCCGCAATACTAACAGTGAGAGATTCCAATCCGACGCAAACAATAGCCTTGATAATGGCGCCCACATTACACTCAACTCAACCAAACACCCTCCATAACAACTACAACAGACTCACAAAGCTCATGCGACGACAAAACAATCTCCTATCCTCCAGCTCCTTTCGCTGTTCACTTTCCTTACATAGAGTCAGAGGGGTTAGCAGGAGATATTCACAATTTGGAAAAGGGAATCTAGGTTGGACATGTGCCGAGATGGAGAATAAAATGCATTCTGATTTCTGCGCCCTCGAAGGAAGGCCTTCGGTCTGCACCATCCACCCCCCGAATACCGCAGTACCTTCGCTCGATTCTTAACTTAGCTCGTACCCGCCCATCCGAGCATTCTGTGAACAAGGACACAGGTGCCTGCCAGCCTTCCCTTACCATCAACGAACAACAACTAGCCAGCCGTTGATCCGTCTACTCCTCTGCGACCCTGACATTGTCCCAGAGCACCTCGGCCTGCCTTGTCCAACCAAACCCCTTCAGCTCCTCCCGAATCACACACACCAGACAACGGGCTCTCTCAACACCCTCGATCACCGAACTTATATTATCTTCGTTCACCACATCTATGTGTTCTTCCTCCTCCACGGAACCTTCCTCCGTAAAGGGCAAGCTCATCAAAGCTTCCTCAATTCCCCCCGCTGTCTCATCGAACTGCCCCAAGCTCTCATCCGACATCGGTCTTGCCAACGGATCCAGCCTCACCACAGCAAGAACGATTATCTCGAGCACCTCGCTGTCCGCTTTCTCCCCACAACTGTCGTAAACCTTCAACATAAGTTTCAAAGTCAAAGCAAGCTCCCGCAAAGTCATCTCCGCTAGTCTGATCGCCGTCACCTCTCTCGCTCCTCTCAAGGCTCCTGGTCGTATCGACACCGCCGGCGTGGTGGTGTCAAGAAAGCTCCTCGACTCCCCGATCCTTAAAAGCGTCTCCCACATTCTCCAGATCTGACCGGGACCGATTCGCGGCGATTCCTGACAGGCCAGCACATACAGCATCTTCGCCACAACAGGCTCGAAGCTCCATCTCCTCGTTCGATACTCCTCCGCAGTGACGCCGTAAAATGCCGCTCGCGATGCACCCCAAATAATATCAATTAATGCCCCTAGTGTAGCAGGGGGTTTCAAATCGATCACTTGATCGATTTTCGCCTGCCTGTCATTTAACCTCGGCAAATTCGGTTCCAAGGGCAGCATTTCTCCTTCCAACCTCTCGGCGATCTCCGAAAGATACTTCCCCAGAAACTCCCTGTCCAAATCCAACCTCCTCATCGTAGCCAAAATCAAAGATATTCCCGCACTAGAAATATTTCTAGTGCAGTCTGCCGTCGCCGCAATCAACCTCCCGAAGAACTCAACCATCGGATCCCTACCCATCTCCTCGTATCTCCCATCATTTCCCATCTTAACCTCCAAAAAAGATTCTCCGTACGCACGCGCGAGAATTGGCAAATCTTTGGCTCCCATATAATCCATCACGTCCACCCCAACCTGCCAAAGCTCAGCGAGGCCGCTGTCGAGCTGGCCGATGGCGACAGGGAATTCATGCGGGCGGAGCGAAGCGATTCTTCTTTTCACATTTCCGATCAGCTTCTCTCTAGTATCTTTCCCAATATCTTTTCCCACCGCTTTCAACGCCAAAGCACTTTCTTGCGCGCCCCGAAATTCCTCTGCCACTATAGTTTCCAGGACCCGGCAAGTCTGCTGTCTCAATCTCGCATGCTTGGGGAAAACCAATACCATCTTCACCAGCATCACTGGATACTCCGTCGCCTTCTGCGCGCTCAAACTGCTGAATAAAGTAGCTTCCAAATACGTCCCCGCAATTTTCCTGAATCCCGGCTCTGCGCACGCGTGCACATTCAACACCATCCAAACGACATCGACAAGCTCTTCAGCGGTGAACTCTTTCATTCGACCGACAGCTGCTCCCTTCAGCAATCTGGCCAGGTTTCGCATAGACGAACCTATCGGCATTAATTTCGCACCGGCCTTCGCAAGAAGGGCGATAACGTCACCAGACAGGCTGCGTCTCTGAGCGCATCTTTCAACCGTTTCGAAAACTGTATCTAGACATCTCTCGTATCTTTCGCTCTCACGATGTGCACGCTTCAACCTCAGATTCCCCAGGGATTCCAGCACCGTTACGCATACTATAAGTGCATTTTCATACCATTTCTCCTTCACAGTTTTCGCAAGACATGCCCTCAGCACCGTCGGAAGCCTCTTCGACAAACTCTCGCATGCAGCAAGCACAACTTCCCCCACAACAAATTCTCGCCGCGCCACACAATCCTTTTCTGACACCTCTAGCCATGCCCGTTGATCCGCGTCCGCCATCCACCACAGCAACTCGGTTATCTCTCCCACAGTCGCCGTTTCAATTCCACAAACCAATTTTCTTGCAAACTTCTTAATTTTGAATTTCTTATCCGAGCCCGTCAACCCCAGAGACACACCCGATCGGAACACATCCGCGACGGTGCCGCTATCAACGTGAATTCCTCTATCTCCAGTGACGTCATTAATTTCGATATCCAGCGGAGCGATGTGACCCTCATAAGCATCCATATAACCTCCCCAAACACTGCTCGCCTTCAACTCTGCCATATTGCATACATCTATCGCTTGAACAATTACGTACCTATCAGAACGATAAACATATGTTCACAGCCAGGAGACTGTAGACCGGCCTCACGAAAATAGTAAAGCAATACGATAATAAGTCGGCAATTATTACACCCGTCCCTTACAATACGTATCACTGTGTCCAGCTACACTGCAATACGGAAGCTGGCTACATTCTATGTCAAGGGCGATTTACGGTTAACCGATTTTGAAGAAGCCGAACGATACACTTGAAATACGTCATTATCCCTTTGCCCGCCTCCACCGCGCATTCCTACGTGCCACATACTGTATAATGGAACACATTTTACACAACATGGGCACTACTATCTCCGTACAATATCTCATCATCTAGAGTGCGTTCCAGGCGATGGGCAAGTTCATTGAGATATTCCACGCTGAAGCTCTACTCGCTTAAGTGTGAAATACTAAATTTCAACCGACACCCGCTCGCCACCGTGAATATCGCTGCTGTGCTCACGGTGAAGGAGGAGAAAGCCTTTATAACGTACACAAAGAGAGAGGCTACTTGGTCTTCCTTTGTGGCCAAACACTATTCCCTGACTGATGATGAATTGGTCGCCGACTCTTAGAGTTCAACCAGGTCTCCCGATTCATAATTGGATAAACATTACCAGGTTCGCAGTGAGGGTTATCAAGGCCCTTTTGAGCGCCCCCTACTATATATCAACTACTACAATCTCCACCACCACCACCACTACATTCCAGTAGTCGTCCCTTGCAGTGTCTCCGTTAAAGTTCTAATGCCCATCTCTGCCTCTATAGCTGCCTCCATAATATCCCTTCCCATGCATATAATAAGCCTCTCCACCGCCGTGTGTCTGCGATGTAATGGTAGCGACCGACTAGACACCAGCGGGACGCCTGCGAGGAGGAGAAGGGGAAGATTGGGAAATCTAAAAATATTTTCCGATATATATTATTCCCCTCCTTGGGATACTATTTCTATGGTGACAAGCATTGTATTGTCATAGTTGCATTCACTCCCCGAGCCCCTCAGATCACATTGCTCACATCACTGTCGGTGTCTCGCTCACATCACCACTACATGTCCACTCCGTAGTCGACGATGGCTCATAAGCCCTACTATGTATGATATAAGCCCTTGAGCTTATAGGTTTATTGGCAATATATGCTATAAAACAAGCCATTCCCTCCACCATCACCACGGAGACTGGACCCACGTTAGATTTGCCATTAGTTTAGAACATTTTGCCGAACGGTTCAAAGATATTTCCGTGTCTGTTGGCACCAACTACCAAGCCGGTGAATAATGAAAAGCTATGATGACCTAATTATTCGTATACCTTTCCGTATTACTATCCGCCTAATATCACACACACCTCAGTTATAATATTCCCCTCAGATCTGCTAACGCCGACCATGCTACTACCGGACATTTCCCACTCGAGCGTCGGCGGCACTGGCGGTCGACTTGGCGGTTGGGCAGCATCCTCTTCCTCGAATAGCAGGGACGGGGGCGGGCCGAGACCCTCGTTTAACACCTGGGAAAGATACAAAATAGGTTAGATACTAATCGAGATGATAACGAGGCTGCTCTTCATTAAACTCTCAAACCGAAAAGACCATTTTCCGTATTGGTAAGTTATGCGATTTGCAACGCATAGGGGTGAATGAGCTTTGGGGTAAAAATTGGTTTCCCGAGCGTCGTTGAAGGTGGGGGGTAATTGACCGAAGTCACGAGCATGAATAAGACTGGACTAGTGCGTATTACGGACGGCCGAATTACTAGAATCGACTGTCTACGTTGAGTTGAAAGCTCCCGGAAAGCGCTCGAGTACCTGCTCGCTTAGTGCTCTAGTCGCTCTACCGTACTCTGGTCTTGGATGGTCATTATCTGTGGTCTCGGCGATTATATCGGACATATCTTGCGCACGGGACAAGTGCACGGTCGACCTTTGTGTGCTGAGAAGATGCGCTGTCAAATCGATTATGTGATCGATAGCGCTCGCCGTCGGCAGCGCGCAGTGAACTTCTCAAAGCCCACAAGTCAACCGTTCGACATGGCACCCAAGGCCACTAAGACTACCAAGAAGGGAAAGACCCTCCCCGCCGTCCCTCAAATCGGCAAGGTCGAGAAGGCTAAGGCCCCCGTCCATGGCAAGTAAGTATCTTTAGCTTCACTGTGCACGATACGAAGCAGGTTGCATTGTCCTTTTGCTTAGGTCCATCCTTCCCGAGAAGAAGACCCGTTCTTACGGCATTGGCCAGGATGTCCAGCCTCGTCGTGACCTTACCCGTTACGTGAGGTGGCCCAAGAACGTCAACCTTCAGCGCAAGAAGGCTATTTTGATGCAGCGCCTGAAGGTGCGACCTTGAGGGGCTTAACAAGCCTTCTCCAAGAGACCACCAATGTGGGCAAGGCCTTGAGCCTGAGCAGATCCCCTCAGATTGTCGGCTTTCGCCGCTTGGAATGCTCGCTGCCTTTGATGCTTCTGCATCCGTTGGTTGGTCATCTGGAGAGGCTTTGTAATGGCGATTTTCTTTCCTATCACAATTTGTTGTATTTATCGCTCTTTAGGTCCCACCGATGATCAACCAGTTCACCAACACCTTGAACAAGAACCAGGCCACTCATGTCCTCAAGTTCTTGTCCAAGTACCGTCCTGAGTCCCCCGCTGACAAGCGCGCCCGTCTCATGGCCATCGCCAAGGCTAAGGAGGCTGGTGAGGAGACCACCCAGACCAAGCCCACTTCCGTCGCCTTTGGTCTTAATAAGGTCACCTCTCTCGTTGAGCAGAACAAGGCCAAGCTCGTCGTCATCGCCTCTGATGTCGATCCCATCGAGCTCATTGTGTGGCTCCCCACCTTGTGCCGCAAGAAGGACGTCCCTTACTGCATCATCAAGGGCAAGTCTCGTCTTGGCCAGCTCGTCGGCAAGAAGACCGCCTCTGTTGTTGCCGTGACTGAGGTCGGCAAGGAAGACGCCGCCGCTTTGGAGACCATCCAGAAGACCATGCACGTCCAGTACAACGAGAACACCGATATCCGTCGTCACTGGGGTGGTGGAATTATGGGCCAGAAATCCAACGACGTCATCGCCAAGCGCGAGAAGGCTCTTGCTGATGAGGCCGCCAAGAAGATGGCTATCGCCGCCTAAGAAGGGTCGACTTTGGTCGTGGGTTGAGTTCGGTTCGACTCCGGTGTTGGAGTGGCGTTGCGTTGAGTTTTCCTGATTAATAATTAATTGCTAATGCAGGAGTGATTATAAAAGATGACGAGTCTGATAGGAAGCTGCGTGCTCCAGTTTGAACCGTTTTGGCTCTCTGGCGTCACAAAGCGACCTTTTAATGAGCGAACCTTGAGGCATTTGTATGACCTGCTGATAAATGGGAAAAGCGAATGATGACGATATTGTATTAGCTCTAACTGAAGCCAGTTTGGCTTTGTGGACGATTACATGTTTCAGCCTTGACTGACGTTTATTATAGTTATTGGCAAATGATGATAAAAATAATAATGGGTAATTTGCGTCCGAGGCCAAAGGCTGGTGACGATTACTTTAAATGGGAATCTCTCTGAAAAAGCCAAGTAATAAATGTTACAAATATCAAGTATAGTTATCACATTAGTAAGATAAACCAGCTTTGTGTTATTATATATTAATAATGATCATTTTTATAATGTATAATATAACTCCACGATGATACTATATAATATTACCTTACTAATAATGCTGTTGCCATCAAAGGATATCGCTTCCGTAGCAGGTGGGTATAAATATGTCGTATGTGAAGAGTAGCTTGTAGATGAGTTATGGTGAAGGATTAGGCATTCCAAGGCATTAATCTGTGGCGATTGTATAACAAATGGGAATCTCTCTGAATTCAATCACGTGTGACATTTCGGAGATTAGGCATGTCGTGATTATCACGTATTTGTAAATCTAAAACCCCCACTTTTGTGCAGCCAGTTTACTGTGGCAGTTGAATAACATGTATTTTGGTGGTGGAGAAGCATGGTGCCTTTTAGGGTTAGAGGATGGCTTTTACGTGAGTTTGGTGAGTATAATTGTCCCTGAAGTGATAAACAATATGAATTCTGCCGTAGGTTGTATTTGACGCGCGACGATACTTTCAATGCCGCATTTTGCGGTCTGACATAAACCTTCGAAAACAACTCGCCAAACTTAGGTCAGCATCCCACGTAAAAGAGTAAATCTTTAAGCAGTTTGGCGGGGAGACAGAATGCGGGAAGGAGAGAGGTCGATTTCGATATTATATAGCTCACGTATTATCCGGTGATGTAGGTTTATACACGTTATACGTTGAACACTTATACACGTTGAACACGTTATATCCGGTATACTGTAGGTCTCCCAGCTAATGAGCGTCTAGGAGTAGATATTTCTGTGCAGAGGGGGATTACAACTTTGGCTGTCTTGTGAGTGCAATCCGATAGTGCAATAAGACAATGACACTGGCGTAAGGCATCTGTTGCCTTCGACCGCCAGGGCCGTGCTCTGAGAATTTTAGCAATCTCGGGCCCCGGGCAAAACATGCGGTCGGTCGCTGCGGTCGACGACCGTAACGGTTTGCTCAGTGTTGCATAACATTCAATGACATGCATGTTGCCATAGAAAGGAAAGGGAGATTCACAAATAGGTGATCATCTCGGCAGCATTCATCATTGATGACAGTTCTACAGCGTTTACGTGAGCAAAATATGGACGGGTGAGTGATATGCCAAAGCAGATATCTTTTACTATGCCACGTACTGCATTTTTAAAACGGGTACCTTCGACTGGGCCCTCCTTCAAACACTGGTATCTTCTGCCTATCGCACTCGATAGAATTTACCTTGTATACCTAGAAATATCATACAGACGCCTAATAGGAAGGTTTAGCGAATCCGTGAGAATGAGATGTGATGTGTTATTGCATATCCGGTATTGTACTTATTATTGATAGTGTTTCCCAATATGAGTAGTTATTCCGTTATTTAATCAACTATAGGGGTACTACTCATGGGGATATGGGAAATTTCATGGCGTAAGCTCCTGGTAATCTCTCCACGCTGATTATATTCAGCTTATTTACGTCGGAGGCCTCTTCTGCTCCCCATCCTTTGGCCGTGTTAGGGTGTATATCATCAACTATTACAAGCTACATGTTATTTACGATCGGACGCCTCGTAGGAAGTATCGGACTCACGATTGCTGCAACCTTTTTGTAGACCATTTATACGACGTAATAGAGCGTAACGTTGAGAGAAAGATTATCGATTAGTAGTAAGTTCATATGCAGGGATATCAACTCGATCATTGATATATTGGTCAATGTTTTATTATTCTACCAACACTATGTGGTAAAATTGCTACTTCAGCTTCACCATCACTTGGTTGCCTAGTAGACACTCATCATTCCTCTCAAAGCATCAAGCCTCGATCGCTATACAGCTTGACCTCGTTCCGATTTTATACTTGAAGAACGTCCGTTTTTCTTCGAGGTCGTCAACCGAAGAGCTTCGCTGTTCTGAATCAAATTTGGATATTCGTAACTGTTTTCAGTATTGTTGGTTTTTCTCCCATATTCCATCGAAATGGGGTGCGGTGCGTCATCGGCGAGAGCAGGTAATCTTGTGGCAGTGCGGGGATATTCGCAGATCGGAGAAATTCTGATACATTTAAGGGACCGCTCCGACGAGGAAGGTTATCTCACCAGGGAAAGGAGATCATCAACTTTGCATTGCTTTCAAATTTCCATCGGATCAGATGGCGGGTCTAGTTTATCGAGGAACAGAGTGCAGTGTGAATAATGGAAGCCTCTTATCGAGAATCTATCAAGTGCACGCTCGTTCCAAAGATTCTTATGGAAATCCTTACCATCTCATATATTACACTGTTACCACTATGCCTCACGAACTAAGCTAGATTTTAGTCCTACCAAGTTTCTGCCTATTTTACCCTTTTTCTATCAGTTCCTCTGCCTGCCCCTCGGCGGCAACAAGAAGGTGGTGCTCACGGCAGTCATTCGCCTTCCCGTAATCATGCTGTCATACCATCCCCGTCTAGAAGGGTTCCTGGAGCAGGATCACCGAGTAGTAGGGGGGCCTCGGAAAGGGCTGCTTGGCCATCTTTTCTGCGTCGATCGATCGACACTACAGTCAAGAAAACATCTTTTTGAGGAAAGTTGTTTTTGGTGGATTCGTGAGTTTTATGGGATAATATTTTCAGACTGGTTGCAGTCTGGTTTCGATCGTCCGTCAAGATATATGCGTTTCACTCTCTTGAATATCTTGCTAGTGGAAAATTCTCGGTAAAAATTATCAATTTTTCCCAAATTTCGGGGCATGCGCTATCAACAGAGGTGGTTGTCGACGACAACTTGTCGTGAAGATTTTTTGCCGGGGGAATTTTATGAGGAATGTTATTGTGTTCTTTTGCTCGAAAACTGGCTACTATATGTGTTTGGTCCAAGTATTAACAAAACCCGGTCAATGAAGGTGAATTTCAGTTTGTTTTTGTAAGAATGTAATAACTGCATATTAAGAAATTGGGGAAAGCGCAATCAGCGGGCATTAAGTTCGTTTTCTGACACCTCTAGCTACATTGCTCTCAGAGAGAGACGTTCGCGTGCCGTTCGCAAGGCCTCCACTCGGGACTGAAAGGGTGAAGCGAACTGGTAAGAACACTGCGGTGATATCACAGAAGATTTCGGGTCTGAGTTGGTTACTCCTTATTTTGTTGAAGGCGATGGAGATTAATCGTTGGAGTTGTGCCGGACGATGATATTTGCATGTACTTAAGCGTGTCGGTTTGTATGTCTGTTATGCTGGGAATTCTGTGAAAAAATTTAACTGGTAAAATATGTTCGGATGTCTTTCCTTTTTCGTATTGTATGGAACATCATGAACTGTTTAAGTGAGATGTTTATGTAGATGTATCTTTTTCTTTCTATTTTGTATATTTTCTGTTTAAGTTTTGCCTCCAATTTCTGTCAGCATTAGTATCGGCCAGGAGAAAGGAAAATGCAGCCGATCTCGTCCTTTCAACAGTATGCTCGCTTACCTATTGGATTCAGCTCGGTAGAATAGCCATGCTTCTAGAGAGTTTGCTTTACCGCATTGAAAACGTTACCGCCAAGCGCAAATAAAATCATATTTTCATGTTCGATAAGAAAATGAATGGTCACCCTAGGGTTGTTTAACTTACTGAGAAGATTAGGCCACTGAGCAAACGTTGGGTTTGTCCATTCTCTTCAGTTTCTCGCTGTGCAGTTCCGATATATAACGCTAATCTATTTGTGTACACAATAACGATTGCAGTATTTCTTAGGGACGGGTAGCGGCAACACAGGTCTTCGAGATCATCGCAAACGAGCACAACGGTTAATGAAGAAACCGTCACTGTCGGCGGCCCAAACCGAAGTAGACGGCACGGAATCGGCGGTGAACACCGAGATCACTCCGGAGGAGAAAAAGTATGCCTCGAACCGTTTGTCAGGTTTACTGGCTTTATTGTTGTTACTGCTGTTGGAGATGGCTCGCAGATGAGTGGCGGCGCGAAAATCCGGATGAAATTTTTGAGGATTTCCGATGGCTAAGTGGGAGATTTTTGACGGAATTGCCGGAAATCTTTGAGGAATTTTTCAAAGTTTCCCGAGATCTCCAAGGAATACTTCGCCGGAAATTAAGATTTCTCAGCATTACTCGGATTCAGGACTCTTTGTCCGTCCTCGTCTGGTAGCGAGCCGACGCATTAGCGCGGAAACTGAATGCAGAGAATGCTAAGTTTTGGTCAGTTTTCTCCGTCGAGTCTTGCAGAAGCACTTCCTGTTTGCATCATTAACGGCGGAGGAAAGGGACGAGGTCATCATGCGAATGAAGAAGGAGGGTGTTGAAGGGGGACAAGTTGTGTTCAAGCAGGGAGATGTAAACAGGACGGCGGCGGCCTAGGTCATATGTGTGAGAGTCTCATCCTCAATTTGGATGATAACATTGTAATTAGAGAACTTGAGATGTTCGGCCCAGAAGGAGAGCTGTTTTGTCTATTTTGGGTTAGGGACATATTTCCTAACTGCATCTCAATCGTTTCTCCTTTGTGTTGGTTATACTTTTATATGAGACCAAAGGATCCCCTGTTCCTCACGAGTCTATTTGATTCATAGCCTTTCACCGAATGATCTACATTGGCGCATCTTCCTGCTTGGAGTTTGAGTTGTTGGTGTGATTAACTTTTAAGAATTGAGAGAGGTGTGTGGTGACTGATGAAAATTCGTAATTACGGTATGTCTCCTTTGTTTTTCTAACGTAACTTCATTTGCTATCGTATAGTTTTGTGGCGCGCAAGAATTATGTGGATGAAATCGATGTTGTTGTTTTCAGGAAGGGGACTGCTGTTTTGCGATTCAATCTGGAACATTTGTGGTGAGCATTGACAGACAGAATGTGAAGACTCTCGGCAAGACCAATACGTTTGGGGAGTTAGCAATGCTTTATAATGTTAAGAGGACAGCAACGGTGAAGTGCACGCGAACGGGGGTAAGGGGTTGTGATATGCATAGGGTGGCATAGAGATAATATATAAACGTGATGAAGTTAAACATTTACTTGTACGATGAAGTAATGTGGGGGTTCCAATTGGAAGGGAGTTTGCGGAGTGGTTCTATGGTGTAACGGTTAGCACTCCAGACTCTGAATCTGGCGATCTGGGTTCAAATCCCGGTAGAACCTCTTCTGTTTTTAGTCCTACTCCACGGGTTTTTCTTAACTTGTTCTTTTGTTTGGATGGAAGCATTAGAATCTCTATGATGTGGTGAGTAACTATGGTCCTTCCCGAGAACGAAAAAGCCTGCTTCCTTTTTCGGACGGGGGATCCGTCCTTTTTGACAGAAAATTGTTCTCCCTACTCTTGAAGTACATGCCTACCCTGGCAGGTCCTGTGGGAGATATCGGGCCGCACTTTCAAGAAGGTTATGAAGCTCCTTCAAGGCCGAAACCTCACCCACTTGGTCAAGTTCTTCAGCGATGAGCCGGACTTTGCCGCTCTAACCGATGAGGAAAAGCAGCTACTTTCGTCCAGCTGTGAGCATTTCGGAAACGGGAAAGCTGTTGTGAAGATCATTTCTGTGAACAGTATTTGATAGCGGCCAGGCGAGTCTAAGAAAGGCTATCAGTGGCACTGATAGCCAAGCTTGGGATACGTTCAGCAGAGTCCGCCGGCCATAGAGCAAACGGGAACCGTAGGCTCAGCCTCAACCCATACAATCACTGATTCCGTGCATGGGTCAAGCAGCGACCTTCTCACTCTGTGGAGTAATATTGTCATGCCTCGCGAAAGACGAACAAAAATCCTGAAAAAGAACTTCTTCACTACATCATATTGATTTATTTTCATCTCTCCTCTGATAAAGTTTTCGTTGGATATCCTTCGTCCTCTCAGGTACAGTGCAGAAGTTCGAGGACAAGGACCAAATCCTGCGACAGGGCGATCCAGGGGACTGGCTATTTATCGTAAGCATATTTGATCTCCTCTGGGCGACCATCACATTGCGACTCTTCTCGGAGTAGTTCAGTGCTCGACAACGAATTTGACAAAAACTGCTGCTCTCCTAGGCTTTAAAATGTGGAATTTGGCATGAAGATCGTCGGGTAGTTCGCTGTGGTTGATGGGAAATAATTCTTGTAGAAGGTCCACCGAAATGATCCATCAACCTCCAGCAGGCCTCGTTCGCAATTCTACGAGCTTGGCAAATACCGCCTTCCTAAAAGCTGTTCGACGAAGGAGCACACTTTTCGCTTTCAAGAGTGAAAGGGGAGTTTTGCCTCGCAGAAATGTGTTTACAATGAAAAATAAATCTAGTAAAAATCCAACTCTGAAATATATTCCTGGAGCCTCGCTTTGGTAAAAAGGTAGAGTCTAAAGTACGTTCCTTCTGCGAACAGTCGTAGGCCTTCCTCTATGACTCCATTGTCCTTGTAGATCCAATCGGGGCGAGTGAGGAGTCGATATGCTGATGGGAGGATGATCACCTTGGAGGCAGGCAGCCTTATAGGGGGATTGAGTCTGATGTGAGCGGGGCAGGCGATTTAATGAAGATGTTGGATTTGCCGAAGAAAACGAATATCCTTGCATGATAACGAGACCTCTACATTTCGGAGGAACAGTCGGGAGTTGCCCTAAAATTCAGTCTTAAGAAACTCTTAGAGGGGACCAATCGCAATTCGCGTATTAATGGAGACATGCTCAGCATTCTTCGAACCCGCAAGAAAGGAAGGACTGTTGTGTGTAGTCGAGCAGTGACTCGGAGGGAAGCAGCAGATATCATTTTTAGGAGGAATGTATTCTATGTTGGTCTATGAACATACTTTCCAGCAAAATGTCCATTGTTCAATCTCCTCCGCCTTCAGTGGGAGGACATGTATGCAAGGCTGTATGCCTCCCGGGATAATCGCATATTGTGGGGTTGGAGGTATGATGCGAGAAATTAGTTGTATCTTCGGCCAAGCTAGTTCACTATGGGCTTTGGAAATTCGGAAATTGCTTTTCGGTGTCGGTTTGGATTTGTCTTGGTTCTCAGTAATGATTGGAAGCATCACTACGACTCCAGGGCAGATGGACGGGTTGTCTGCTTGGCATTGGGGAAGAGCAGTCTGGCGAAGCTCACACCGGCGATAAAGGTGAGTAGGCCTGGATGAGCTATTTGAAGATGGAGCGAATTTCGTATTTGATATCACTAGGATCATCCCTGTCGAACTTCTTCAAAAAAAGTTCTTTTTTATCGTACATCGTATTTTACTTTCAGTGAGAATGTCACTCATAACGCTTCCGAAACCCGATACTAATATATTGTTGAAGGGATATTATCATTCGATTCCGGGATAGTATGGCCTGCCGAGCCTAAGTTGCGTGGAAGATAGTTTCTGGCCCGCCTGTGTGACAGGGAGATACTTCTCCCGTGCTAGTGTTGTGGTCGCAGCTGAGACTTGATCATACTGCAAAATGGATTAGGTTTCGCATCTTGTTATGGTTTGAGGAAGAGGGACTATTTTCAGAGTTCCCTGGGACGAGCCACTAAGAAGGTGTTGCTGAAGAATTTGAGTTTTTACGACCAACTTGATGCGGCTCAACAGAACTGTCTGTTGGATGTTATGGAGGAAAGTAGGAATGCACTTCTTCAATAACGATGAAGATATTTCTACTCGGCGACCCGGTGAAGAATCTGCGTTATTATTGGAATTTCTGGAATTCATTTTATCGAATGATCTATCTATCAGTGGTGATTCGTGTTGATATTTTCACGAAGGATGTTCCGAAATGTCGAGCCACTCAGGAATCGGTGAATACTTTAGAGAAGACAGTATTTCTCAAAAGAAATTGTTTTCTCAAAAAACAATTTTTAATGTAACGTTTGAAGCGCAGTTCGGTGCGAAATAACCAATTGATTCTCGAAGCTTCATTCGCCGTGACAATATGAGCGTGATTCATATTGCGAAGTACGCGTCAGCTGGTCGAGGACAGCGGTTGAAATCGCGCATGTTTCAGAAACCTATGCCGAGAAAGATGTCATTGTTTCTCCGGATGAAGGCCTGGACGAAGCAAGAGTCTTCATACTGCTGAATGGATTCGTAAGAAATTCACAGTTGGGGATCTGCCGGAGGAATCCGCACGCGTGCGCATTAATTTTTCTACGGGGTTTTACAAGGAATAGCGATTTGGTTTTTGGGCATCGATATCGGTGTAATGGGTTCGTTACGCCATTTCGCGCCTTGGAATTAATTAATCGTCTTCTTGGTTCGAGTCCCGGTCGGATCATTTCTCTGGCAGGTGCAGGTCGAGCGAATGGTGGAGAGTGATACTAGATCGCCTAGAGGGGTAAGCCGGTGTGTCGGGGTGGAGGGTTGAAATATGTTACTAGTGATACGGAGGAGGAGATATAATAGAAAGGAGTTTGATAGGAAATATGTTACTAGTGATACGGAGGAGGAGATATAATAGAAAGGAGTTTGATAGGAAATATGTTACTAGTGATACGGAGGAGGAGATATAATAGAAAGGAG
>JAAPAO010000193.1:6442-53001 GCA_013115145.1 Perkinsus chesapeaki
ATGGAGGGCTGTGTATAACCCAACATGGAGGGCTGTGTATAACCCAACATGGAGGGCTGTGTATAACCCAACATGGAGGGCTGTGTATAACCCAACATGGAAGGCGGCAGCCCTTCGGCTAACGGCCTAGAAGGCCACATTGGCGCGATCATATGGAATACTGTTATATTCAGCCGATGCCTGTGCTGCACTTGGTAGCGGTTATGAATCTGATTGTCCAATGGCTATGCATGAGAGAACACCTCTCATAGGAGCTATCTGTCAGTTAGTACCACACTGCTGCCACGGGAAGCTGAAAGACTTCGAAGAGCGATCTCCGAGATCCCCTCAATGTTCCCAGCACAGAGACTAAAAAGCAGCAACGCGTGAGGCTGCCTAGTCCGTCATTGCATCGTCCGATTCCTCAACCTTTAGCCGATTCATGGAATCCGTCCGATTGATGAACGGAGATGAGGAAATTGCATGTAGCGGAGCCTCGTCGGAGCACTATCAGCACCTCGTCTCAGGCGTCCATTTGAGCGGCGGAACGATCGTACTTGAACCGAGCGAGAACACGGAAGACGCGATGTGATGTCCTCCATTCATATAGTGTACATAGAATGCAATTGTAGGCAACCTTCGGAAAATAGCCGTGTCGGATCTGTGGGAGGGAGAAACTCAGAGTTGAAGACAAGTACGGTCGAAAAGCTGATCACGTTGGCCTCCCTGTTGTTAATATAAAGGCGGCTATGGCAAGAACGTCCGCAAAGGGACACTAAAAGTCGCACCCTGTCGCGAGACCAGCAAGGAAGGAAAAACTGTAGGCAACAAGCGTGTAGTTACTCTTCCTCAACAGCTCGACTGTTTGAATCATTTGAACATTGGAGAGTTTAATGAGCTTATTCATGCTAGTGATTGGCTATGGTTTCCAGCACGATTCTAAAATATATAATACTATAGTCTAAGAAGATCTAAATATCGTAATAAAGTATACCTAACTTGAAGTTCACTGATTATGATAAAAATATAATGCTATAAGGAATATAATATTGTACTGTATGACTCGAACACATATTTGTGCAAGTCAGACCCGGTGCCATTGGACTAAACGAGAGTGCTTACAAATAGCATTTATACACGGAAGATATTACGCACACCTGAGCGAGGTAAGCCTCCCACTGTCGATACATCTATCCATGGCAGCCACCCTGTTTCGTTGCGTTGGCGATTGCGAATTACAAGTCTCGTGTCTTCTGTGTCACAGTCTGTGGAGACGCATGCTCTACCTGAGTCTTATGAACTGCTTTCAGCTTTCTATCGGGTCGAGTCAGACGGTGTGGCTGAAACTCAGCCGAGAACAGCCGCATTGGCTTCAGTTAGGGGACGAGTTCCGTATCGGAAAGTTGGTGAGTCGTGGGATACCCACGGAGGCGATGATCTCCCGGATATCACGCCCCATCTTATGTGGCTCATTACCGTGTAAAACTCAGGACTTCGACCATTCTGTGTAGAACATGAAGTTGAATGGCTCGTGGGCTCTGATTTGACTGCTCTACACATTTGGCTACAAATCGAAGTCTACTGCAAAGCAGCGTCGTAGGCTTCAAATGGTAGCGTACAATAGTTCGAGCCATAGCTTCAATATAGAGGGATGTACAGTGTACACTGTAGACCCTATAGCGACCTGATTAAAACGAACGCCATTCGGCTGTTGCTCCGGCGAACGGGAACGTTTCTAATCTTCTGGAAGTTCCTAGAGCTCAGTTCCTCTGAACAACGAGTTGCGGAAGGATCAAGGAATCCAATTCCAATTCCAAAGCTCTCAGACGTTCACAGCTTGTCGATTCCATATCGGAGTATGTCACGAGCAAGGCTACAGACCTTCTATGGAGGACGAAGACATATGCATACAGGTAATTAGCCGAGGTCGAGCGACGCGAGCTACATCTCATCCACCTCAGGATCTCGCCATTTCCAACTTGAAACCCTGTAGTTGGTTTGCAGTGTAAGCAAGTCTGCTGCCGGTCTTAGTATCTCCCTTGACGAGCGCTGTTGTAGATATGACGGACATGGAGGTCGCGAATGCGTTACTTTTTTACGAAAGTATCTGCATCTTTGCTTCATTGCACAACTCCACCAGCGAGGTGATTTGTTCGCACATCGCAGCACTGGGCAGACTTCTTCTCTGAGGAAGAGGCTTCTGCGTTTTCCCCGTCGACGATGAGATTGAGTGTGCTCTCAGGTGGTATTGACCGTTCCGAAGACATTCACGGAGATATAATGGAATCCTTGCAAGGAGTGAGACTCCCTATGAGCAGTGCCATAAAAGCGTCACGAATCCTATGCTAGGCTTTCCAAGCGACAGACGAAGCCTTCATTCAGGAAGCAGGCAACAGGCAATGGTCTGTCGCTGCTGGTAGGTTTGCATGCCTTTTTTCGGCGGCCTGACTGGATGTCTTGTAGGTTGCGTGGCAGTGGCCGTTCTCATCATCGGTTCAACAATTTTCTGCGCGAATACTGGGGACTCGCGGGCGGTTCTATCTAGAAATGGAAAGTGAGTTCGAATGAGGCATAGTGCTTCTCATTGGCAACGAGTCGTGGCTCTTGGCTCGCGCCAGCAGTTCTGGCCCAGCACGCAGAACTGCTAACTTTGCGTCACAGTATATATCCCTTCCGTGTACCTGCCAAGGGATATATAGCAACATTTCCACTCTACAGTATATTGCTTGTAGAGTAACCTCCTCTCTGTTCGAATCACCGTCGCCTCAATCTTGGAATATCGATTGGGCGACTCTGGGACCCAGGGCCTGGAATCCAGAATCTGGATATCCCGACCACACAGCCTGCACAACCATCCGATCATCTATGGAGTGCCTTCATTTCGTGGTGTGATTTTGCGACCATAGCGGTAGGGGACCATAGACAGCATTCTGATTATCTCCGTTGAGTGTCCTCGTTACGGTATTCGGCCGCGTTCTACAGGGCGGTCGAGTTGTCTAACGACCAACGTCCATCGCGCCAAGATGAGTTCAAGAGAATCAAAGATGCGGGAGGATTCATCTTCTTCGGAAGAGTTTTGGGAAGGTGCGTTAGACCGCCCCTCACCTGCTGATGAGTTACAGGCTCGCGGTATCTCGCGCTTTTGGGGACATAGAGTATAAAACCGGCCTGCCGGATGATCAGTCCCCCCTGGTCATCTGTGAACCCGAGATCCATGCTGATACTCTTCGGGTAAGCTCCGCCCACTGACGGATATTCATATATGACTCTGAACCAATATTTGTGAACACTTGTTGACTGCGGTACGACTCGTAGCCTAAAAATTATGGTGCTGTCTACCACTCGGAATACTTGTGAAGCTAGACTTGGCGACGGAATCCGGACCAGTCGATTGACAGTGAAGCATTCGATCTCCGATTGAGTGCCTGTCTCTTAATCCCAACAGCATGGGACATGTCCCGAATCTGGCTGCAATTCCGCGACTTCTTTCAGGACGAAGATGAGTTCATCGTTCTTGCGTGTGATGGGCTGTTCGACGTCCTGTCATCCCAGGTTAGCAACTCCGACACTGTCTAGTCACGTGAATAATTTCTTTTAGGAAGTTGTTGACTTCGTGAGAGGCCGCTTCTTGCGCATGTCTAAAGGAGAGCAAGATCCCACCACAGTGGCTCAAGTAGGTTTCTCGGGACAACTCGAATGCGCGTTAAAGATTCATCTGCTTCGCCCCTGCTTACATACACTCAGCGCCCCTTATCAGGAGCTCGTTCAAGAGGCTATTATAGAAAAAGGCTCCCGAGATAATGTAACGTGCGTCATTGTGATGTTGAAAAAAATCCTTTCTAAAGCCTGATAATGAACACTGAAGAGCTATCGATTTTCCCTGTTGTAAACGTGAAGGCTCGTGTTGTAAAGAATATAGCTATTTTCGGGCTTATGGGGCCAAAGTCTACCAATCTCTAGCTTCGTGCAGGGACACTGCGAAGTAAGTTTTCCGATGGGTCATTTCATCTAAGTAGCGTCGATGCGCCCTGACTTTCTTATCAACTTCCACACTGGAAGTTGCAGTAAAACCGGCTAAGAAATCATGGTTGGACGCTGGATTCTCCAGTGTGATACGCACTGTGATTGAAGACTATTAGTAATAGTCTTAATAGTAACCTTCAGTCGTAATAGTCTTTCACGGTTCGTGATATACGAGTATTCGAAGTTTGGAAGTTAAGAGAGCTATTCGAAATAGCCTATTCCTCTCGGCCCGAGAGTCTCGGTCCGGCCCAGACCGAGAATTAATCCGCATTACGGGCCGTAATTTACGGCATGCCCAGACGGTCTGGGGTTATGATGACGGATGTGATGCGGATTAATTGAGAGCAGGTGTGCACTATATAACCCGCTATGGGCTACTCACACAATTCCTGTCTATCGCACAATTGTCACACCACGCTATTACTAGCTTTATTTACTCATCATATTCTACTCATTACTCACTCTGTTTTACTGCTCTATCCGCCTTCGGATATACCTTATCCTTGTGGTGTTTATAACACTGCAGGCGTTTGTTCACGAACCTCTCCCACTAACCTTAACACAACATATTGACAGACATGATGACAACTCAACTGCCGCTACTGTTGAAAAGCAGCTAAAGCTTGTGACTCTAAGAGCTGTTGAAAGATCTAATCGAGGCTCTACGATCGATTACTAAACTGACGAATGCCGTCATTCGTGGAACGAAGTTGTGCCAGCGATCTCGCTAATTCGCTGGTGTTGTAATACAATACAGTACAATACAGTCACACAGTACCAGTTTGTAATACAAACTTTGTATATCAGTGTAATCAGTAAGATCTGTACTGAAAAATGTGTCATCAAAGTGATAAATCGTCTGCGCGCAGATTCGCAACGGTCCATCAACTCGAGCTCGACTTGGAATTACTTAGACGCTATTCTCATGACTGAAACGAAGGTTGCGGTTATTATGAATGCAGTGATAACCACAAAAAGCCCACACCCCACGTAACGCTGAAAAGGGCTTGGTCTGAATATTTTAAAATAGAACCACATAGGACACAGGTATAACAGGCCTGAAAGCGAAATATCACGGCCAAAAATGGACTCCATTTAATGGAGTTTTAATTCGCGAGGAAAATTCGGAATTAGATTATCATTCTGAGTGTTATCGAGGGGAACGGGAAATCTCAGTCAAATATTGCTGAGAGTTTCGTCTGTCCCAGTTAAGAACACATGGAACTCCGAGAAATTTTTTAACTTCGAGCTTTTAAGTGACTTCGACCAAGTCGAAGGGTGGTAATTTCAGATTTGACAGCTCCATCTAGCTCACCCATGCTGGAGACACAGATAGTTAAAGCATGAAGTCATACTCGGAAAACGGAGATATCTTACACGTTGTTAGCGCGGCAGAGGCCAGCACTTGGAAATAAGCGAGTTCACTTTTCGCCAGCATTGCAGAAACTGCAATAACTGCTACTAGCACAAGTCTGGTGGCCACCCTCCAAGCCTTGGTAGTCGTTAGAGCTCTTGTCCATCGGTGCGAACCCTGAGGTTGCTCAATGACTGTTGTTGACCCTTCAGAGCGTTGATTATATGGGCAGTTATATTCGCAACGTGGGAAATGCCTATTCGAGATCAAAGTCAATATATACTTACCAGTATTTGGCTGATAGCCTTTTCAGTAGCCACCATTACCGCCACCATCTTGACTTGCGCCATAGAAAACATTCTTATCAATACAAAAATATACAAGGAATATGCCAACCACAATTGGACACGATTCGGTCCGATACCACCTGCTGTAGACACATCACCCATAGCAATGAAGAGATTCAAAATGCAACTCACTGGTAAGGCTTGCTGGAAAGAAGTCGCTGCAAGGGCCATCACAAATCTGCATCCCTGCTACGCCCATAATATAAATATAGACCAGTGATATAATTTGACAAGTAGCCAGTATGAGACTGATTCGTCTGTTAGTTGTACCTGGATGTACGTAGTACTAAAAAGACTCTGAACGCCAGTCGAAGTGTCCACCTTTGACGCAGCCAATGTAAGGAGTCAAGGAAGGCAGGTCCCCGCAGGACCAGACCGACAAGCTAATAGCTGCAATGATGTGGGCTGCCACTGGCTCACGTGGAGGAATATTCTCAACCAGATGAGAGTCCGGTAGAATTGCGAATGAAGTGCCTACCTGAAGGAATGATACAATTTCATGGACTCTAATGTGTAGACCTACCCATGAACCCAAAGTCCCTATCGTTCCAAAAACTCCTAATGCTCCCATTACAATAGTAACTTGTTTAAGCCGAGGGATCGCAATCGCGAGAATGAGTAGTAGCGAGAAGATAATGATCCAAATGTTAGCTGAGCAATGAGTGGACATGATATTTTATTAGTGGGCTTTACCGCTCATTGCCGGAGCGATAAGAGTGCCACAGACTCCAATCGCTCCTACAATTGTCGCAATGCTAGCTAAGTATTGGAAGCTGATGACCTGAAATGGGATGTTCGGGGCTGCTCATTATGAACTAAATAATAAATTTCGTTGGCAATCTTACAAAGAGGACAAAGATGCGGCCGAACCGACCTCCGCAATACTCAGCTAAGAAAGTGTACTCTCTTTCGAAGTATGGAACACCTTTCTCATCTCCATATGCGCAAACCTGGAGAGTCATAATACCGTACTATTAATACGGGTCGAGTCTACGATAACCAACTGAATCAAGACTACCAGGGGTCCAGTATCGTCTCGGTAGTTTGAAAAAGACGTGAAATTTGAAAAGTTTTGGACCGAAACCAGGCAGGACGTCGATCTCTTGGAATTTATCTCATCGCTTACTTGTTCACTCTGGAGCACGGTCCTGAGGACTTCAAGTGAAGTGAATGTTAGCGCCGATGTCAAAGCCGGCGCCACGAAAGATACCCATCCGGAAGTAGTGAACATATACGGGATAGAGATAGCTTGTGAAATGAGTGCATTACAGCAGGCGAAGAAGAACGCTCTGAAATGAAAACTTTTCGGCGAATGCAGTGCTTACGAAGGAGGGGTACTTCGGGGTTATGCTATGTGCAATCTGCTCACCAATCTTGCTCGATGGCGAAGATGAGTTACTGTCAGAATTGATACTTATCGAGGAGTCAGTCGTATACAATGACATTGGCGTGATGAGATACAACAGCTTGCAAAAACAGATGCCAAGTTCAAGGTGATGGTGGGGCGCGGCTCGCCGTGCACCCGTGTACGCATCGCATACTATGCGGAGCTAACCTCTCAATCCTTCCACTAACCTCAAATTTCGTGCTGCATTGGGGACACCTGACTGTGTCCTTGACTTGTCCCGGGTGAAGTGCACTCAAATGTGACCAAAGATATTGTGGTTCTACCCGACAACTTTTGTTTATGAACTCATAGCAACAATGATGTGCTAGTGGATAATTGGGGACATTACATGTGTGCTGTCGCGCGGAAAGGCCTTATCCGAAAAGGTGAGTGCTACTCAGTGGGTAGGGAGGAAAGAGTGTACAAAACACCAGTGCATGCTGGTGCAGTATTATAAACACCGCAAGGATGAGGCATGCCCGAAGGGATATAGATAATCGTTACAGTCTACTGTAAGTACAGTTAGCTTCGCTTACAGGGACATGAAAAAGGGGACAGAATGTATTATTTCTGTGAATCATCATTACATAGGAATTCCGGAGATCGAGGTTGAGAAAACCTTGTTTGCAAGTGCAAATGACGGTACAGTTTTAGGTACCAGCGGGGTGGAAAAAGAATGGTGAGAGTAACTCTTAGCGAGATAGAACTGTACAACTCGACTCGCACATATTCTGTGCCACAGAACCATGCTTTGTGACCGTGAACCGTCACGACAGGGGAAAGATACGGCGACGTACCAATCGTACGGTCAATGAGGCCCATCAGTTGCTACGTAAGTTATGCGGTACCTGCGTTATCACCGAAGTTTAGAAGCACGATGCCGTTTTTCTTCTGTTAGAGGAGCAGATTGTAGCGCAACTACTCCATGAACTGTTGCGACACTCTTCGTGTTTGGCACAATAATTGCGCCACAATGCGCTCCACGTGTCTCCTTGTCTCTTAACAGCTCCTGGCTCTCCTGGGGGAGCGAATCCTGAAACAGTGCGTCCACCCGCAGGCCTGCAATGACCCACCAACAGTAGGAAATGAGAGACTTCTAGGAACCAATTCTACTATTGAATAGTAACTATTCTGAAGTATGTTTCCCCTCATGGTTTGCAGAACGTCAGCAATAGGTGTTGCACATGAAAGCCGCTGTGTGAAGGTTCATGATGAACCGTTCATCCCGAGACGTGTTACACCCTGTAGCTTACAGGCTGTAACTTACAGGGCATCATGCGTAACTTCATAGGCGTCGTAACCCAACCGGCAGCCCGGCAATTGCCGGGCGGCCCAGTAAGGTACCCGCTCTGCCCGGCAAAGTCGGGGCGGCCCGTGAGAGTCCCCGGCGTTGCCCGGGTGGTGCCTGCGACCCCTCTAGTCGATTGTGTTTACACTGCACTATTACTGACCAGCTGTTAGCCTTACAGTATTACTGAGTAACTGTTACCCTAGTAGGGTGTACTACAGCCGCTGTAGTAGTCTACGACCCGTAGACTACGAGCTGCCCGAGCAGGGCATTGTGAGACTCACACTGTTAGTCCTGCGTTTTGCGGCAAAAGTTTGGCCTTGTAACGCAGCAATTATATACATTTCATAGCGTGTGTCACTCCCGCTATAATGTTCCCACCGTAGAAACTCTGCGGCAGAAACATTCTCGCGAAGAATTTTTGTAGGCTGCGGCCGGCCCATGGTAAGAGCGGGTAAGCTCGGCCAGCGGCATGCCGGGCAGTCGTATGCCCTCGATAATAAGTTAGCTAACTGGCCTCTATCGGCCACTATCTAATCGAAATCGCTAAGGTATTGTCTAAATAATATAACCTCAGATAGGCGATTAGCTAAGTCACTTCACAACGTAGGTTGTTCAAGTCTGCAACTCCATTGTGACTCACAATTTGTGAGTCTGCTATTTCCGTTCGCAATGCGTCTATCCTGCTCTCCTCCGCAATTGCCTCGTTGTGAACTGAGGCGACTGACTAACTTCGGCTCGCACGTGGCTATCCCAACGTATTGACTTCACCATCACGGTGCTAACGATTGGAATTGGTATCTCAGCAAGTCTTCTTCCCATGGAGCCCTTTTCTACAGACTGGAGTAGTCCGCTCAACACACATAACTCGTGCGGTATGACATAAGGTGTCCGGATTACGGCCTCACTATCGAGTCGTTAGTGACTACCAGTGAGTAATCAGCATCGAGGTGACCTAGACTCGACCTTGATAAAGTCGCTGTTCAACTTGGACGTGGCTCGCAGGCCGATAACCTGTAAGCCAGCGAAGCCTTCTTAACAGCACTCTTACACCCCCACACTAGGGATTCAAAATACGGGATTCTAGTCTGTTCCAAGTTCACGCAGCAAGGTTTCCCCTTGGGTGTTCAAGAGCACGGCGTGCGCTGGCGGGCCGCCCAATAGGAGTCAACAGCTATTGACTAACGATCCGTCAGTGATGAATCGTACTTGGTGGTTTTCCAGATCCCGGTTCACGAAGCCTGGTTCAGTGCAACTAGTAGGCACATTGTCTCAATATATCAACCCATGCAAGTCACTTAAGTACTTGAACGCAACTTGGCAAGGTTCAGTATATGAAAATCTACCTCTCAGAGGCATGGTTTAATGAACTCTAATACAGCTGCGCTGTAGCAGCTCTAGTGATCAACTATAATCAACCTTAGTATGTCTAATAAAATGACTATTAAGGGTGACCTACCGACGAGAAACGCGTATTTTTGGCTGAAGCCTCGCTGAAGCCAGCTACGCTTTTATCAAGGCAGTTCCATGGGTACACACGAGAAATTATGATACACGAAAACATTCACCTGTCTTATCTGCCGTATTGACAGCCACGAGGGGCCAGCCATAGAACAACGAGCGGAAAGCTATCAATGACAAGGTATTGGAACAGCGTGGTCGAACTTCGACCGTCGAAACAGCACACACTGCATCATGTACATTGCCAATGGCAATTTGCCATTCTAATGATGGAGTTTTAATAGACCATCACAGCCTTTGATTCAAAGGTAGAACCGTAGCCACTAATCCAAAATCCCCATCACTGAGACATAAGTAGCCACGATCATAAATGTAGAGGTCAGTGCGATCGATACGTAAATCATATATAATTTGGTGCCATGTGGACCAGTGACTCTATAGTAGAACCAGATGGGGCACAAGTAGAGCAAACCTGTTGATGCAAACATGCGATTATGAGCAGCAACCGAGTAGGCCTACACGTTGTTAGTAGAGAAGATGTCACCGCTTGGAAATAGGCAAGTTCGTGTTTGACAAGGGCTGCAGCCACTGCGACGATTGCTACCAGTATGACTCTCAAGGCCAATCTCCAAGCATTGGAAGCCGCTAGGACTTCTTTTGAGAGCGACAAAACCTAAGGTTCTTAATGATACACTACTAATCTGTGTGGCTAAGATTTTCACAATCGAAAGAATTGCTTGAAATATTTCTCGCCACAAGAATATGCTGCCCTGGACTATCGACGCTAGTCACGGGATTTAAAAAAAAATAAATTTTCTGGGTAGGAAAGCCACTAAACTGGATAACCTTCTGTACTCCGTAATGTTACACATGAAAGGTTTGTCCGAAACACGTATGCCTATGCTTACCAGTATTTGGCTGATAGCCTTTTCAGTAGCCACCATTACCGCCACCATCTTGACTTGCGCCATAGAAAACATTCTTATCAATATAAAAATATACAAGGAATATGCCAAACATAATCGGACACGATTCGGTCCGATACCACCTGCTGTAGACACATCACCCATAGCAATTAAGAGATTCAAAATGCAACTCACTGGTAAGGCTTGCTGGATAGAAGTCGCTGCAAAGGCCATCACAAATCTGCATCCCTGCTACGCCCATAATATAAATATAGAACAGTGATATAACTTGACAAGTAGCCAGTATGAGACTGATTCGTCTATTAGTTGTACCTGGATGTACGTAGTACTAAAACGACTCTGAACGCCAGTCGAAGTGTCCACCTTTGACGCAGCCAATGTAAGGAGTCAAGGAAGGCAGGTCCCCGCAAGACCAGACCGACAAGCTAATAGCTGCAATGATGTGGGCTGCCACTGGCTCACGTGGAGGAATATTCTCAACCAGATGAGAGTCCGGTAGAATTGCGAATGAAGTGCCTACCTGAAGGAATGATACAATTTCATGGACTCTAATGTATAGACCTACCCATGAACCCAAAGTCCCTATCGTTCCAAAAACTCCTAATGCTCCCATTACAATAGTAACTTGTTTAAGCCAAGGTATCGCAATCGCGAGAATGAGTAGTAGCGAGAAGATAATGATCCAAATGTTAGCTGAGCAATGAGTGGACATGATATTTTATTAGTGGAGTTTACCGCTCATTGCCGGAGCGATAAGAGTGCCACAGACTCCAATTGCTCCTACGATTGTCGCAATGCTGGCCAAGTATTGCAAAAGTATCACCTGTAAGTGTAGGACTTGGGACAACTTCCTCTAGCCTACCATGTGGCGAATCTTACAACCAAAATGAAATTGCGGCAGACTCGCCCTCCGCAATACTCAGCTAAAAAGGTGTACTCTCTTTCAAAACTGGGAATGTCTTTTGCATCCCCGTAGGAGCGAACCTGAGGAGAAACACTACAGATCGAGCTTATGATTACTCCTTGATGAAGGCTGCAAACTTGGTAGTAGCATGGAGATACGCTGGAATCTTCACCTGCTCATTCTGAAGTACAATCCTGAGGAGCTCGCTTGAAACTAGAGTTAGCCCCGACGTCACAGCCTGTGCTATGAAGCATACCCATCCCGCAGTAGTAAATATATACGGGGTGGAGATTGCTTGGGATATGAGCGCATTACAGCAGGCGAAGGCAAAGGCCCTAAAGTGGAATTTGCGACCGTATTGCGTTGACACCTCGAGATTTTACCTGGGGGTGATGCCATGCTCAATCTGATCGCCAGTCTTCTTCACCGTCGAAGAAGCCGAATCACTCTCAAAATGAACAATTGCGGAAGACTCCTCCGAATACGCGCACATTAAGGTCGAAAAATACTGCACCACAAATCTTGCTCTCATAGGCCCCATGCCGCATTTTATATGATTGGAGAGTATTTCGTCAGGGGTAGGGACGTTCTGTCAGTCGTGGAGGGTAGGGACAGGGCGGCGTTGTCACGTCACTACTTGTGACTCACCAATGGTTGTGGTAGGAGGTTCCTGTATTCCTTCTACGTGTACCGGTTTTTAGCTGTGTGCCTGCTATATTGTATGTAAATCGATTCCGTTCGGCCACATGTAGGTACGAGTCTCTACATCCCCTGCTGCTGTAGTCGGTCGCAGGCGTGGCGCTTTTAGTGCGAATTAGCTGAGTGCGCACGCGTACGGTGTGAGTCACAAAGAGAAGACTCGCCGTTTTGTCCGTGCTGTTGATGAGGAGTTAGCTTCACCTACGCTTCATTACTTGTCTTCGAGGTCTCAAGCTATCGTAGCTCGAAGCTACGTATATTGTCCGCCTGCTAAGCACTACTTCGTATAAAGCCTTTGGGATTGTGTTATCAGAGTCGCCCTTCGTCTACCGATAGTATCAATCGACGTCTGGATCACGACTCCGCCCACATGGTGTCATCAACCAAGAAGCTATAATCAGGGTGACATTCTTCATTCCTGCCGCGCAGTGCGCGGCACGAATGCTCACCTCATGAGTGTTGCCGAGACTGTGGATCATCCACTGACTGAACAACTCACGAACGATTCCCGGCCCGTGTTTAATCTAATGAGTAGTTTGCTTCAGGGATTCACCGCGAATATGTTATACTTGCTGGCTTAGATAATTTGATAATAATATGCAAATCACTGGCCTTGTGAGCGTTCGTACAAGCCCAGTAACTCCGCCTCTTCTCGGCGTTTTGTCCTTCCATACGGTGGGACCGTTTGTACGCAAGCAGAGGCTTTTCACCAAACGAAGAAACCCATTTCAACTGTTGGGTGTTAGTGTTAGACATATTTGTTTCAAACTTTGAAACGCTTCGTTGTTTCGAGATCCAAAAAGATTGGTATTCAAACGAGATAACTACGTACATCATGTACGGTAAATGAATAGTAAAATACTAGTCCACTCCTGCTGCAGGAGTACTGCACTTAGATTACAGCAACTGGCTGTTGCTTAGATGTAATAGTTGGCGGTTGCCAGCTGCCCGATAAGTCTGTCGCGCGGCGCGACTCGCGCCAGCAATTCGTAGAGTATTCGCGTGTATACTTCCTTTACCTTTCGCTAGAGATTTGTGCGACGTGATGACTTGAAGTATTTGAGGCCCTCACAGTGAGGGTGTGACGCGGCACTATTGTCACAATAGTACTGTGTCAAACTTTGACAGTCAAAGATACCTTCGGACTCCTAAAGTTAGGAGTGCAGCGTGAGGTGCTTCAAGTTGAAGGCTTCAAGGCTTGAAGCCGGGAACCGTCTTATACGTAGTCGGACTACATATAAGACTCCGGTACTACGGTGGTCCTGACAAGTAGACACCTTATTTCGCCGATTATCTTTCTCGCTCGCCCAGAAATGTTTCCGCGTGCAGTTCCGTAAGATTTTCACCGTAAGACTGACCGGGGGAGCTAAGTTTCGTCGTGTGCCAACTAACTTAGCTTGTCGAACTCTTACAGTAAGAATAAGTTTTACTTGTGCAACAGTAAACTCAAAATACGGTGGTTACACAATGAAATAAAACTGCACCATTTCAAGATCTAATTAGTAAAAGCCAAGACCAAATTATTAGGAGCCCAGACCAAATTAATACTTTTTCAGATCAATTTAGTAACCTGCTCACCATAATGTCGGTAAAACCGCCTTTAGTATACGCCGTGTACCATTTCACGCACATGTGCATCACGTTCGGCAAATGGGTTGCAAACTGCAACCTATTTGGTCTGACCAACTTCGCCGATTGTGAGGCATGATTTGTGATCATCCTGATACTTTCGAAGGGGTAAGATGAGGTTACTGAGGCGATGATGTAGGTTGGTAACTCACATGGGTAGTGAAGAGAAACAATAACTGACGCAAACGATGCCAGAGGAGGCGTATGAATCATTCACCGCAGAATGGACTCTCTGATGGTGCTTTGAGCTTCCGTTCAATCTGGACACGAAATTGGTCTGGGCTTTTACTAATTTGTTCTGGGTTATATTAACTTGTTCTGGGCATTTACTAATTTGTTCTGGGCTATATTAATTTGGTCTTGGCTCTTACTAATTAGATCTTGAAATGGTGTAGTTCATATTCGTGCAAGACAGAACAGCTACTATAGTGGGCCGAAGCCCAGCATTATTTCCGCATGATCTCCTCTAGTGGGCACGGCTCACATTGGACCCGAAAAGCGTCAATGAGTCGTAATAACTATCATCCCGGCAAGTGTTTTCTTCAAATGTTATTATTACATTACACAAAGTGCGTGTCTCCACTTTGTTCCATATACCGTACCGCTCCTGCCATCATCTCGTCAAGATTACTAGCTACCTCAGCAGCCAAGTATAATGGCGTATTGCAAGCCTATCAGCATTTAGTGAAGAAAGGTAATAGGGGATGCACATTATATCTTAACAGTTCCGGACCTCAATTTCATCGGCGTAAAGCGCAAGCTGGATGAAGTGTGTATTAAGAGTGGTGATAAGTTTCAACATGTCACGCCAAGCTGCCTGGCCCAGACAGGCCAATATTCGTTAAATGCATTAGACGCTGCCCTCGGCCGGGGTCGACTAGCTTGTTTTTATCAGGTGACTTGAGTCCCGATGAGAAGCAAGAATCAGTTGTACGTAAACTGGATGGACTATCTGATAGGCTGTCAAGATATACACCAACATTTAACCAGCTCACTGACCAGGAGATGGCAGCGACTGCCTCAGGAACAGGTTATATAGTGGGGTGGTTAGTCTGGTGGTTTCTCTTGGCGTAGGACTCAAGTTCGATCCCATGTAAACTGAAGTTGAATATCCTTTTTCTCCACTATTCCAAGCCAAACATTTCATGCACGGTGTGATGCTAGATGCCATCCATCTTGGACCATTTTTCATCATTTCCGAATTCAGTCCTGGCTTTTCCTCGCGGAATTGCCGCGTGCTTTGAGCAACTTCTTAGCGTCTGCCTTCCCTCGTCAAATTTATCATGTACTAGTTGGCAGGTCAATCGACAGTAGAGCGGAATGGCGACCATAAGGCGACATCAAACGGGGGCTTATTCAGTCGACTTTTTGGCGGGCCGTCACAGTCTGTCTCCTCTCACCAAGTTCCGCCGCATGTAGCCTGCCGAGGGTGAGAGTATATAATTTCCGATGCCACTGATCCGGTGATAGGTTGTATCTGTGGGGAGGTTGCGGTAGCGGCAAGTCCATGCTCATGGACTTGTTCTACCATAATGTTGGTGTAAAGGAGAAAAAGAGAGTTCATTTCCATGAGTGGATGATGCAGGTACGAGGGCAGGAATTTATCGCGTTTCTGAATGGCTCGATTTTCCGTGTCAAGTTGATGGTATTAATTGCCGCTCTTTTCGACACATGGCAAATGCGGGCTATTTGGACGGCTGTACATTACTTAACCTATTTTGAATCTTTTAACGTCATTATGTCCCTATTAGGTCCATTCAAAACTCCACGAGTTCCAGCTTAAAAGCGCAAGTAGAATGGCGAAGTGTGATACAGCGTGGACTGCAGCCAGCGCAGAGGTGATATCGGCCCGGTCATTAAAGATAAATGATAACCTGATTAGCTCGGTATTCAAAGCCTCACTGCGGCGTTGATCTGTTCTGGGGATAATACAGTGATGTGTTGGAAAATATATTTCAATACTTTTGAAATTGATAGAGAATTCGTTTTTTGGTGCTGGTCTACGAGGAGCAGGCCTCCGCGCACGTAACCTAGACATCGTGAGGCATTTCGGTTAGACTTTGTTATTGTTTATGAACTTCTCAGGCTCAACGGATGAGCCTTCAAGGAACTAATGGAGATAAACAGAATGATTTAATTGATCAAGTAGCTGATGAAATGATGGCTGAGGCTTGGCTATTATGCTTCGATGAATTCCAAGTAAGTTGGGAAAGTTGCAACGAGCAATATGCCAGGACTGTCCTTTACATTATAAAGTAGTATTACTCAATAATGGTGTATTAGGTGTAAATATTAATTATTATTGTAAGTAACTGCTTTCACAGACTATGTTAAATATGTTATCGAGATATTACACATACATAGTTTTGTCGATAACAGTTATATTCTTTGGTGTTTTTCCCTATCCATTTCCCATTAACTACCCTCTACATCTCTATCTCTATAGTCTATACTTATCACGGATGCCTCGAAGTGAACTATGAAAGGGTATCTTGAGCCCAGTCGAACTGCCGAACTGAACCTCTAGCGCAGTTTAAATGCGGCATTTGGACGGCTTATGGAGATGCTGTTCTGATCAGGTCACATTTATATCGGATGCGGTCATCATGCGTCGATTGTTCAGCAAGCTGTTCCAGCGCGGCTGTGTGGTGATAGCGACATCCAACCGACCTCCAGAGGATCTTTATAAGAACGGCCTCAATAGGGGCTTATTTTTACCGTTTATTCCGATGATTAATAGATTCACTGAAGTGAGTTGGCATGATAAAGTGAAATTCATTGCCTGTTTGATAGGTTGTCAATTTGGATTCGGATGTTGATTATCGTTACATTATGGCACAGGCAGCGAACGCTGGCGATGACAGGAGCGTCTATTTGGCTCCTTTGAGTGATTATAACAAACGTCTTTTGGAAGCGAAGTTCTATCGAATGGCTAAAAACGAAGTTATTACTCATCAAAAGTGAGCACGCCGTCACTCGTTATCCTTCCGTTCCTCCCACACACTGAATAGGGTTCGGTGTCAGTCAGAAAAAAACTAAGTCCTGATAGCTTTTGTTGCTCCTCGATGCTCTGGCTTGCAGAACTATAGCGATTATTCCCACAACGCTGCCGCCTATTTGGAGTCCTTTTCAGATTGGAAATCCAAGGCCGTCATTTGGATGTTCGCCGAGCAGCAAAGCATACAGCGCTGGCCTGGTTTACGTTCAAAGAGCTTTGTGATCGACCACTGGGAGCGGCAGACTATTTGGCCATCGGTGAGATGGGGAATGTTTGGGTGATTTGAGGGTTTTATAGGTAAGCATTATCATACCATATTTTTGGAGGAAGTTCCAGTCCTTACGATCAATGAGAGAGATCAAGTAAAAGTAGCCCCTTTCATCTGATTCTTATTCAATTTTTTAAGGTGCGACGGTTCATCACTTTGATAGACGGTCTCTATGAAGCGGGGACAAAACTTGTGTGCTCGGCTGCTGCTGAACCTGGTAAGATGCTCCTTGATCGCTGTAGGACTTCCGCAGTTCAATCACGAAAATCGTCGACCGTATCGAGTAGCGTCTTCAAATCTCAGTGGTGTGGAAATCTTGCACAGTTTTGTGGGATCCCCTTTTTCGGCATTTCTCGGCAACTGCATTCACATTCGGTTGCGCATCACCCAAGTACACAAAGAGGCTTTGAATGTGTTACTTCGGCCACTGCCAGTGGCCGAAGTAACACTTTCAACCAGTGGCCCACTGGTGGATGATTACTGGAATAACCTGTCATTTTAGACCGAACTGTTGAGGTATCGAGGGATTCGTCGTAGAGGAACGCTACATTTTGCTGGAAATAGTGCATTGTCGCTCGGAGATGTGTTTCCAAGTGGACTGTCTGTCATGGTGCTGTATCCGTAACGCATTTCCCGGAGGCTAGAACAGTCCTTGGGCCGATCCTGCTATTTGCACATCTCCCTCAGGTGCATTGTTTTCCATCACTGATGAGGACAGGGCGAACTCGGCATTTGATGAGGTCTTTGCATGGGACAGAACTGTGTCGAGGCTGATGGAAGTAAGTGGCCGATTTACCGGGCTCGCTTCATCTGTGTCGATGTCAGATGCAATCTGGCGAGTATCTTTCAGAGCAT
Organism: Perkinsus chesapeaki; assembly: GCA_013115145.1. Lineage (NCBI taxonomy): Eukaryota > Perkinsozoa > Perkinsida > Perkinsidae > Perkinsus > Perkinsus chesapeaki. The sequence goes on from JAAPAO010000193.1 coordinate 24,561, forward strand.
GCTCGGAAGCTAAGCGCTGATGAGATGCTTGGTCAATATGAGCTCAGCAACCTCTCGAAAGAGGATATGGACGACCTGTGGTTCAGGTAGCCCTCTGCATTCATAAGCTTTCACAGCCTCTTGGTCAGATATGATCGGGATGACAGCGGATCAATTGATGCTAGCGAGCTCGCACTCCTTCTTGAAGATCTCACCGAGCACGTCGAGGGTCATCGTCACGTGCCTGCAGAAGTTGTTGTTGCATCGATGGATTTTCTCGACCTCGACAAGAATGGTGTTATTGATAGATCTGAGTTTGACCACTACTGTGAGAAGTATGGTTTAGCAATTACTGGTCCTATCAAGTTAGGCGGATCTTAAGTTAGTATTATGTTGTTTGATTTTGTACACTGTGACGTCCAGTCAAGTTTGTTCTACATTTCCTTGCGTCATTTTTATTGAGACACATGTTTGTATGATTCCTTTTATATAGCCTCAAGCTGCTTTGTGTTATATCAACATTCAATCTGGCTTCACATGCTGATGAAGCGTCTCCTAGAATCCTATTAATCAACCCTAGATAGCGGGACCTGACCCGCTTCCCTTTATCCGATCCCTCGGTGCCGGTTTGACAATACCATCGTTGTCCGGATTTATATTGAGTCGCTGATGTGGATAATCTGGGAATTGAACTCGGATCATTGGCTAAGTGGGCTGAGCTCCTAACCATTTCACCATTACCGAAGTTTGTATGTTGCTTGCGTCATCCCTTTCCATTGGTCTACTCTACCGTAGAACGTCGACAACATCGGTTTGTCGTCGGTTCAGAGGACTTGCTTGCCAAAGACGCCTTTTCGGCAGCTCGCTCGACTACTCGCCCATCGTCATTGCAAAGGTCTCGGAATCTCATGCAGCCCGCCAAAAGGAACTGTACCTCGAGGTGAGCAGCAGAGCTTCACCGAATACCCGACTATGGAGGGTTCAGGTGTCCCCCTCGCAAGCTTCTGACGACATCCGGTCACTTGTCGTGCCCATTCATCCTCAAGACGATGTTCGCTCACTTTGTCAGGTAAACGTTCGGTTAGTTTGGGCATCGTCACACAGGGCGATGACTCGTTCTTGAAGGCTGGGGTGTTGTTGGTCTTACCTGTCATGTGGAATGTGTTGCAGGGCACTCATTCGATTGTCCATAAATACATCGAACCGTTTAAGAAGCTTCTGTCTTAAGTTTAGACTCTCTAAAGCGGCTAAATCAGGCTAAGACCTTCAACACTATTTCGTCCGAGTCTCCTTCAACAATCATTTTTAAGCTTCCTGCTAGCATGCCTGCGGTTCCAACACGGGGGTATCGGTGTTAGTTGTGGAGTAAAATTCAGTTCGCCCACAACTTGAGGGTGTGTATTAGTACCCTTCCTACGAGGGGTTCAGAATCCCAGGGGATCTGCCACGGATCTGTGCTGGCATGCCGATTTGAGTGCCAGGAAGAACTTTCAACCCAAGGCTGATTAGGAGCACAGAAAACCTCAATGCGTGCGTGCAACTGTGTAGATCCCTAATAGCAAACTGCGCAACTATAAAGGACGGTGCAAAGATAACAAACATTCTTGCCTACCTAAGCTGACTAAGTCTACTGATATCCTAGCACAGCTAATCTCACACTAGTGCACACAGAGTGACATAGCCTATGCTAGTGGATAGACATTGACTACACATCTTCTACCCGTTTTTCTGTTAAACGTTCGTGTTGATAAATGTTGGTATCTCAGAAAGTCGGAGCCTCTATCGGTTCCCCACAAGTTGACATACTTACCAGTCGACCAGCAAGCATCGTTGTTTCACCTGAAGAATCGGTATGGAAGCTCACGGATGTCGATGAAGGCTTCCAAGTATCTACGTCACGTCACACGCACTCGGACTCGCCACTTCTCAGCTACGTGTGACGCCGCCTTCTGGTGCCCAAAGCCAACCACAATCGATTGAAGTCCACTCGGGAAGGAGCGCCACTTGCGCTCCGCCGGGGAACGCCGCAAGGCTTGCAGAATTGAAGGAACAACGTCGACGGTTACAAGCCTTAGAAGGAGATATAAGAGAGCTTGCAATGAAGAAAACTAAGTGATTGAAATGATTGCCTATTTTATTTCTAAGCTGTTCGTAGTAAGTATGCTGCTGGTGGTGTAGCGCTATTTTCCTTTGAATGGGCGTTGGTGTATTATGGCACATATTTCCTATATGGATGGGATGTTATGGAACCAATTACGGTACCAATGCATCCACTTATTTACTGATTCATATCTTTAGTATTTGCTTGGCTTATTTGACGTTATCGTAACATACGGATTCTATATGTTTTGGAGGGAGGACTATTCCCCGAAGACCTTTCATCAAGTGAGCCTCAATTACTAACAGGAATATGTACATTCGCTCGCCTACCCAATACGTGTCGAATTCTTTGGCGCTGAGGTCACTTGCTTGAGCTTTATTAGTAATAAAGCTTAAGTAATGAATTATTACGCCACCAACTTCGCAGAATTAATCACTCATACAGCCCGACGCGATTGAGTAAAGTATTCCGCATCCTTTTGGTTTTTTTATCGTGTGAAAAAACTAGTAAATGGGGATTATTCTATTGAATTGCATTGGGCAGTACTGTACTGCCAGTACATAAAGGATATGTTAGATATCCTCATATAGGGAAAGGGAAATTTGGAGGGAGTTCTGTCCATTTTCTTGCAGCGATTTCGTGCCCAATTGGGGTAGGCGGATAGATATTTGAACGCTTTATTGTCGAGTGTGGTTGGCAGGTTATATACTCTCGACAGGAACGTATACTAAGGCATCAGCGAGGCTTTGATCCGAAAGTTAAAGATGCTGTGGAACACGAGATAAAAATGCTGGAAGATGAACTTAACGAATGAGCGCTTGTGTGAAGCTATGATACCTTTCATCCTCCCCTTCTTGATTCGCGTTATGGGAGTTGCTAGAGTAGCGTAATATTCGTTAATTTTTAATGACATCCGCTTATCTTCTACTCATCTGTACCATTGTTATCGGGAATGCCTTTGTGTTTCCCGATGGAGTCTATAGGAGCCAACCTGGTGGGCACAATTGGATTGATATGGTTTGTGAATTCTCAAGAGCTGACAAAAGCGTTGATATCAACATCAGATGTAACCCCAATGCATCTTACTTTGGTGGACTATTTTATGTGTACGAGCTTGAAGGGTATCCTAAAGTTGAAATTTACCACAGTTCGTTGTATGACATCCCGTATCGTGCCATGCTATGGGAATATAACGAACATTGCGGTCCAGTGAAAGCATCAGCTCTAAGAGATGATCTTGCAGTGTTCGGATATTTCACTGATACTTTAGGGCTCATGACGACAATTGACGATTTGGCAGTTCCTCTTCATCCTCAATATTTTGGTGAATAGGAAACTGCCAGTGATACGTAACTATGTTAATGTATTAGTTGTCAGACGTCAATTTCGTGGTGGTTGATACTTTATAGTCTCTATTTAGTTATTCTCTTGACTTGATCAGCGCTTTTCAACTTCACTTTCATCCAGCAAGTGCTGCTACATTCCATGTTTCGTGTTATCGAAGTCAACAAGGGAGAAAAATGCCAAGGAAAGTTCGGCAATTATGATCACCATATCAACAGGGAACTAGCTAGGCCCAGCAGCTGTATGGAGTGTCCGCGGAAAGAGCACGTGTGTGCAGGTTTATTGATGAACGAAACACCAACAATCCTGGGATTCTAAACGCCACTTAATATATAACAGTATTGAACGAGCAAGCAAACACTACCGCTAGAGAGACATAACACAGTTCACAATATATGGTAACAAGTAATCATCATCTTGTGGGGTAATATCTTAAGCCTTCCTACTGGAACCGGCACATGTGCGGCTCGCTGCTAGTTACGACGCACCCATTGTGTGATACATATTCGACAACCGCTGTAGATCACACAAGGCCTTGCGGCCGGGAATCGAATAGGGAGAAATACGCACGATTAAGCTCTGGAGAATGAGATAAGGATGCTTGAAGATGAATTGGAAAGCACGAAGTGCTTGGAGGTAAAGTTCGAGCCGGAGTCGGTTCGTCCCCCGTATATTTTTTCATATTCATCTTTGTGTTGCCACCACACAATTCTGTGGTAGACAGGGCACGCATTTGTATTCGAACCGACAAGATAATTGTTGTTGGACCATACATTGTTGTCATCTCGCCTCAAGTTTGCGGCGAAATCCTCACCGTGCGAAAACACGATTTTGTCCCTCTTGCTTTCCTGCACCATTTGTTTCCTCATGTCTGCATCGAACTTTGTTGCTGCTAGTTGTTACTCCCTGAGTCCACATATCAGGTCTTAGTACGAAGCCTGAGATGAAGAAGGTCTTGGGGACTCCTATCTGCCGGGATCTGTGCCGAGTCGAGAGCGGTTGATGCTATCGGTTGATGCTGGCCGACCCTGGCAATACGATCCAAAGGCTTTGTACAAAGTAGTGCCTAGCAGGCAGGCAATATAGCTTCCAGGTACAATAGCTTGAGACCTCGGAGACAAGTAATGAAGCGTAGGTGAAGCTAACTCCTCACCAACAGCACGGACAAGAGATTCCGGCGAATCTTTGCTTTGCGACACAGCGACAGACAATAGCGCTGCGCCTGTGACCGACTACATCAGCGGGTGATCGCCAAGACTCGTAGCTACATGTGGCCGAACAAAATCGATTTACATATGATATAGCAGGCAGACAGGTAGTACCTGTAAGGTACAAAGTGTACAAGCAGAAGGAATACAGAAATCTGAGTTTCTGTGCGTTTCTGTGCGGTAGGAGGGTTCAAACCTCAAACCTTTCTGTGCGTGCGTGTTGTCCCAGCGCACGCGTGCTTTTCCTCACTTTGTTGCTCGTTGCCATAATTAGGCGGGCTGTAGCGAGACACAATATTGCGTTCAGTCCGGGGCGGCGAACCGACCACAGAGTGCTTGTGTGAAGCTATGATACCATTCATCCTCCCCTTCTTGATTCGCGTTATGGGAGTTGCTAGAGTAGCGTAATATTCATTAATTTTTAATGACATCCGCTTATCTTCTACTCATCTGTACCATTGTTATCGGGAATGCCTTTGTGTTTCCCGATCGAGTCTATAGGAGCCAACCTGGTGGGCACAATTGAATTGATATGGTTTGTGAATTCTCAAGAGCTGACAAAAGCGTTGCTATCAACATCAAATGCAATCCCGCTCTATCCTCAGTCATCTACGTGAGGACTGATTGCAAGGCAGTTATGATGCATAGATCGCGTTATTCATAAAACTTGCCCTGGTTCTTGACCTTTCATTTTTCATCATCACCTTGCACGGCTTTTGGTTGATTGTTGGCGGGAATGCTCCCTCTGAGTTCGCGACATTGAGGTATCCAACATGGGGAATTCAGGAAGCATGTCCTGCATCGCACCGGACGGCCGCCACTCCACACAACATCGGTTTTAAAATACTTGATAGCATGCAACTTCATTGGACTTAATATATCATAATCTTCTTCAACCTTAAGGATAATGCATACTGTAACTTGGCAAGGGCCCACTAGTTGGGTTAACCATTAGAAGGGAACGTGTTGACAGATTGACTGAGTATCTGCTACTGCTGTTGCTCCCAATACTTCCGACACTAACACGCCCCATACGGCTGTAACTTGGCGGCTCTCTGGACAACTCGAAAGCACCTTAAAGCACACACTGGAGGAATCAATCATTATATCAACCCACCTGATGACGAGGATGAACCCATTTGATACATGTTGACGGCAGCAGCAGCAGGCATAGAATCTACTGAACGATCAGGAGAAGATTTCGGCGGCGGAAGTGACCTCGGATATCTGACCAGAGGAAGCCTTCTACAAATACACAGACTTAGCTCACGCGCCAAGGGGATTGGAGGCCGGCCTCTTTGGCTCGTTTTTATCATCATCAGAATCAATGCCACGGACTCTATCGGATCCTGAAGAACACATAGTGGTAGATTCAGCTGTAGCGCCTGTACCTTCTGATCCTTCAGGCGATGACATGAATTGATGTGGGTCCGTCTGAAGGGAACCTTTTAAGGGACTCTTATAGCCTGTCGCTACTTCATCTGGATTATATAAAATGATAATGTCATTCGGAGGTTGCCCGTCGTCTTCCTCGAATACAACGTCTTTGCGTCCGGCAGTCCTCCGATGTATTCTCGCCGGAGAGACTAGATGCTCCGATCCCGACTCACTCTGCATTTCCAAGGTCTCTGCTGGGACACCTTCAAACTAGAATGAAGCAGCAGCTCAGAAGTCCTAAGTTCACCTTCACTGTGGTGTACAATCCTGATAACGCTGCCATCCCTCGAGGATTGACGTCCGTGTTTATGAGGGTGTAAACGAGTTACTTCGGTCTCAGCGTCACTGATCTGCCGATGATGCATTCGATGAACGCTGTAAGGGCAAGGTGTTCCCTCTTCAGGAACATCTGGGAAACAGAAGAATTCCACTTCATACCACCACAAATGGTCCTGTTGTGTGGCGTAAGGTAATCACACAAGCTGGAATGGTCTAGTTGGTTATGACGATCGCCTCACACGCGATAGGTCCCGAGTTCGATTCTCGGTTCCAGTATTCGCGGTCGTCTTCCCCTTACCTTCATCGGTAGTAGCTGCCGGACTTCTTACAGGGGTCGATACTTCGCTCGAAGCATCCTGCTCCTCCTCGGCGGTGCCTTCTTCAAGACTTCCTTCTTCCTCATGTTGTCGAACGTAATCTCGGTATGCCGGATGAACTCGGAACCTAATAACACCTACGCAACGCTATTCCGCATTGGTGGTACAATCGGCGGAGGAATGACTGGACAGTTCCTGTCATGCTCATCGCCATAAGGGCACCATCGAGGACTGTGTTCACTCGGCTCAACTCTCGATCCCGATAGTCTCCGAGGAAACTGAAATGTGGGTTCAGAAGAGTCCTCAGTGTCTGGCTGACTTTTTGATGGGGATGCCGTTATCCAAATGGAAGGCGAAACAGCATCTGAAGTGTCAAGTGAAGAATCCCTCAGGCGTCGCCGCTACAGGTTATTGTCGAGGATTATGGTACGGTCGAGATTTCTCCCGAGGCACTTCAAGTCTTTGACCAGAATAGTGGATTCTCTTTCATGATCAAAAAATTCCTGAGTTCGCATAGTTCCACAGCTGCTGCGTTGGATCTCACCGAACAGTGCTCGCGATAAAGCCTGTGCGACACTAACATGCCATGCGGGTCCAAGAAGTCCACAACTTGATCAGCTGGAAGGATATAAGTATTACCTCATCAAATCATATCTTACCGTAGCTCTTGCAACCGGCAGTGAAGATGACAATCTCAAATTTACTGGCCCAGTAGGAGAGATATACCCTCACCCACGGACGTAGAAATATGTACGCCTGATTGCAGTCGAAATCAGCAATCGCCTTCGCCGCCGATACCGACTGATTCAGAATTTTCTTTATCTGTTGGATCGGCATAAACTCGCATGAAGTGCTGACTGGTGCCCTCGGCCTCCGGATCGAGGCCTGAAAGAAGTTGCTATCATTTGCATCTTGGTGCGTAAGACGTGACGGTTCAGTGTCTCATTTTTTGTATTGCTCGAGTTTCAAGTCCATAAAAACACTTACGAAGACCTTTTGTGATTTCCTAGCGCTTCCGCACGTGCTTTGGGTCACGTCGAACAGCTGTAGAGAAACACTCTGTGTTAATGATGTGGATGAACTGCTGCCAATTATCGCAAACATGCCGGATTATTGATGTTTATTAGTAGATAGCGCACAGTGTATAGTATCATTCAGGATATTAGTGAAGAGTAAGTAGTGAGCTCTTCTAAACCGATCTTATAGAGAGACGCCTACTACTTAGCCAGCAAAGGGAATCGAATTGGAGCCAGACCACCGCAGTTGAGGAGCTCACCCGATTGATGGAGGAAGTCATAAGACATCAGAGTGAGGGTATCATCAACATCCAAGCATAATGTAGGCCTGTTAGGGTATTCAGGGGGTGGTCTGATGACGAATAAACAAGAGAGCGGTATGGAATTTCCCACAGATAGGGCCAATCTTCCTCGTTGCTAACATCATGATCTTCACGTTTACATTGACGTAGCTAACATTCGATGAGGTGCTACAATCATTTGGATTTACCTGCGCGATCGACTTGAATGCATGCAAAGACTGTTCGCAAACCTGAAAGGAGTCACCTGCGCAAATCACCACACGAAAGAGAAATGCATTTACACTTGTCCAGTCAAATTCTTCCGCGTGCGCAATCCCCTCCTTGGGTAAAGGTCGAGGAAGATACCCGAGCCTCGAGGAATCATTCTGACTGTTGTAATGCGAGCCGTCAGGGGTCTTCGATCCCACGGAACTGTGGCGACTTTGTGCGGTTGATGGGCGTCGAGGGTCGAGTAGTCTGAAAAAGCTGGTAACCGACGATATAGCAAGGCCGCTTCGCGAATCCACCTTTACATCTTTGCTATTTTAGCTCCCAATAGTGTTATTTTCTTCCACTATTATTGCTCATAATATCGCTATTTTCCCTATTATTGCTATTTTATTTCTAGTGTCAAGTTCTATTTTGTTCTATTTCTGAACTAGTGGCCTGAGAAATATGAACTCACCCATGATTTCCATCGCCAACTTGCTCGAGTGTGTGTTGTGGCGGTAAAGTAAGGTGTGAAGATCCAACTCTCAGAGATGGTACTGCATAGGTTGATAGCATTCTATAGGAAATGCTGAGAGCTACTTTATGGTTAATTCAAATCTAGGGTGTTGCTATAATCCATTCCAATCGGTTTGCATACCGCTCCCTCCCCGTATTGACAAACATTGAAGCATAACACTCTGATGACAACACGATAATCATGATTGAGTTGCACAAATTGGCTTAACAAAGGACTCTTCACTGCTCGGGGATGACTGGATTTTTGTACCGCTGACGAAAAAGGCGTTTCCTTAGCGGAGCGAAGCGCCGACCCCACACCTTCGTATTGAATATGCATTTGGGTATTCACTTGGGGAATACGTAACCCCACCGCAGCGCTTTCCAATTTCTATACAGCGGTGTTTCGCCTCTGACAAGAACGAGTCGTTCTGAACGACGGTAAAAGAGGAATGAACCGGCAGCCAACCTGCCAGTGTTGGAAATGCCCGAGGATCCGCCAGCCCTTCTAGAAAACTGACAGTGAAATCATGAGCGTGTTAACGAGCTAACAATCACCTATTGACGTGATGTGGCCAATCACATGCCTGCTTGTCGGAGGATATACAACTCCCTTTCAACCACACCTGATAAGTCGATAACAGAGGGCTTATAATTACGGTTACTTCATGACCGGCCTCGGTAGTACTGATGGCTGGATCACTTTCCTTACCGATATTCCAAAATTTATGAGAGCCTCGAATTGGTCGATCTGTCAGTACTGCTAAAGCTTGCCTACCAACCCTATATGCCTGCACGCCTGCACAGGCGGACTTGATCTCCTCGCATCGACGCTGAGCCATCACGAGGCGCGCATACGGACTGTGGTCGAGGTTCCGAAGGACTACCTGGAATAATGTGGCGCGCGGTCACCAATCGTAGTAACCATACAGTGTTTTCTGTCTTCTGCCATTCACAGCTTAATTTTGCCGCTTTCTCATCTACCGTTTGCTCATCGAGACTCTCCGGTGGACTTGGACGGTCATCTGGCGTCACGTCACGCGGGTGAGCACTCATCCATTTTTGCTTCAGAAAATCGGATTTACTTGACCAGAGGTATACCTTCGCGGCATCCACGTGACACGAACGCCTCGCCTTCTTTCAAACCTTTTCCCTCTCTGCGTTGCTTAAGGCCTCCTGGGGCGCCAAAACTGTGTCCCAGTCCTCCCCACCGAGGGGGTCCATACCAGTAAGAGCGAAAATGCACATTCTGCACTGTGAATGGATGTACCTTCGGAAGGCGTCGAGACTTGATATGGAAGTGATATCATCAATACTTAGATATATAGATTGTCCGCTACTGAGTAATAATAATTAACCAATATAATAAATATAAAAGACAGTATCCTATGGTGTTTATATTTTTATAGATTATTGATTATAAAAGACAAGAAGAATTGTAGGAATTTTCCGATTCCAAATCTGAAGAAGATCGTACCGATTCTAACTTTCATAGACTTGGAAAGCTGAGGAGGTAGATCAAAACAATAAACTTATTCGGGTAACATCACATACTGATATCTAGAAGATCGGACAAAATGTTCTTTAACATTCCCCGGAGATGTCCACCAGCTTGTGTGTTCCAACCACAGGGTTTTGTTACTGGCAACAGCTTTCATATATCTAATAAATATTCCTAATAAATGGTCTTAGTAGGATAACATCACCCAGCGACCTCCCTTGGCCCTGAGAAATCATCGACATTGATGATAGCGCGGCGGTTGGGCAGTAAGGAATTGACTTCCGGGCAACCTCGGAATACCACGATCGCTCCGCCCTGGACGGGGCTCTGGAAGCCATCGGCGGAAGCATTATTACTTGTAGGGCCCTTGAGATCTTGTCAGAGCAATAAAGCTCATAAGGTTCAATAGCAATGTAAAAAAGATATCTGCAAGGTTGGTATGTTGACTAAGTCTAAAGACAGTTACTGTTGTAATATGTCCTGTGGCGCTCCTACAGCCCTTTGGTCGTCCTTATTATGGAGGCAAGGGCCCATGCTATCAATTGGGTAATGGTCCATTAACTCACGCACCTACACTTTACTTGCACTTTTGAACTATGCCAAAGGCAGTCTCCGAAACAATGCCGGTGAAATAGACCACTTGCGTTTGCAGGGATCGAAATTTTCGATGAATTTTCGTGGAACTCTGGACAATTTTCACCCCTTCGCACCGAAAGGGCATATCCTATCATCATGAGGAATACACGTACGTGTAGAAGGTTGACGTCGTCGTATGGACGACAATCCGAATTTCGCAACGATCGTGAGCGCCTGGAATTAGCTACTTATGGGATCTTACAAACTGAGCTCTTCCAGTGGGAGAGTCGCACGCACGCTGTAGATAAACTGCATTTTTGCTGCGTTTTTCGAAAGGTGTCTGAAAACATCCAATGTGCTACCGGCAGTATCAGGGTAATAGATGTACTTTAGTTGGTTTCCAGAATACGGGATCCTCAAAGAAGTAATCAGATATTAAAGGTGTTAGGATATGACTTGATACACCTAACCGTATGGGAGTGTTAGCGATGCAAAGCAGAAAAGGCGGGCCCTTTGAGCATAGTACTAAGGGAGCGAAGTGATAACAAAGTTAGTCCTACTCAATAAAAGAAAGACATTGAGATGAGACATGTTGAGGCCTGCATTCAGCAAATTGATATTTATATAATATACTAAATAGATATGAATAATACTATAATAACCCTTAATACTACTATATAAATTTATAATAAAATCATGATGAATATAAAACTAACTTCATTACTACTATATATAATGATATACATTTTACTAACAATATACTGAATAGATATTAATCACATAGTGAATAGTGAATACTAACAACCAACAAGTCGGACTTGTAGGATATTATAAATTACAACTTTTCCGATTCTAACTAACTTGGCTAATATATTAAAGTCAACGACTATTTTATGGATACAGCCCAAAACAGAGGGATATACTTTGTCACCTGCTTCAGCGGCTTCGGGTTGATGACCGTCAATAATAGAAGTTGCCGTAGCGTCAAACTGATAACATGGGACCTCATCATCATAAGAAAAGGTGATCCCACATGAGATAATATATTTTTATCTCTTATTCCGGGATGAAGATTATCCGGTTCGATTTGTAAGGCAATCCATCGCTGCCCGGGCGGTTTTTTGTCATTTGTGTAGCCCCCAAAATTGACTAAGTGATGAACGACTCCGTCAGCTGAAGGAAATGTTAAGTTTTCCGGGGCGTCTGTATTGTTACGTCCGCCTACCCTCTGCTGCTCTGTGTCTTTCATGGGTATATTCACACTTTACTGGACAAGGGCTGTACAGCTGATTAGGTTGCTGCTGACCCCAGAAGGTATCGGCAAATAGTATCAATGCTGATCGCTGAAGGAAACGAATGATACGTAGCACGATATAGACAACATTACAAAGTAATGCTCATATCAGGCTGCAATACCATCATAATTGGTATTGCTAGATTCCACTGTATGAGACACCAATAACGATAAAAGCATTGCGATATGTTCATTAGTTATACTATATGGCAATGGAAAGATTCACTCACACAAACTTGCTAATTGTCTGAGAAGTCTCTTGAGGGTGCATTCTGGTGTCGTTGGATTAAGAACGAGCCCGACCTTGAGGAATGCTCACGTATGATTTAATCGCCAATATGAATGCCCAGGAGTATCAATGCCCCTAAGGTTCTATTCGACCATCGAGGCTCCCGTAAAGTACAATAGTCTTCCATAGGGAGTCGAGCCAAACGTTCTCAAAGCCACAAGATGGGGGGCAGCTACCACCGTATACTTCGCACGAGAATACGAGATTTGGCCAGCGGTGTGCTAGGGCGAGAAATACCTTGGTTATGCCATCGAGGATGCGGTCGATATTTGCCGTTACTTTCCGTAGCATAGCATTAACGTATCGTTCATCAAGTCCTGTGGAGTTACGTTGCCAGGTGTGCTCTGTTGAAGTGTTTACCGTATCCCATCTTTTTCAATTCGGCATTGGTCATGTGCGTTAATGATCTGACTGGAGCCATCAGGACAGGAACTACGCTGGCCTTCGATGGCTGAGGTGTCATCCGGAGAAGGCCACGTGGGTCTGCCGGAGAGTCTTCTCTGGCTTTCAATTGTGAACTCGTATCTTCGTCTGGAGGACTCCGGAACGCCCTGGATGGCGGGAGGTTTCTCCCTAATGAGCGATCGCATGAGTTTGATGGCCCAACTTATCGTGCAACTCGATAAGCGCGATGAGCAAGTCACTGACGGTTGCGAATAATCACAGGTGCTGGGAGCTTTCGCGATCGTCATGGAATTCAGGAATCCAGGAGGGAACATTGCGAGTGTTTCTTCGTTTACTAGGAATATATTGACCTGCAAGCTCTAAGCTATTTTTCAACACTACCAACATTTCAAGGTAATCGAAGAGAGTATTTTGGCAATGCTGATTGAGAACTAATCACACTAGTGAAGTCAGCTTGCCATTATTTACCTACTATTGAAAAGGGTTCACTAAGCGGTATTTAATATAAGCTGCTAGTGATGAAGTTGATCCTATCCTTTACATGTAGTGATACGCATACGCTCAGTTATATTAGTAAGTACATAATGCAGCATTATAAGAAATACGTTCACCTATTGGCGGCGCTACGGAACGATTATAAATATACTGAGAACTGTCCGGTACAAAAAGGACAATGAAGAGGTGTTGTCAAATTCCGCCGAGACCTACCACCATCAGAGGCTTCCTTTTTATATCGCTTCAGCTCGACAGACAAATCGATAATGGCCTAAAGAACTACCAGATTGGCTTCTGAGAGCAAAGAGCACTCCCTTACACCCTCAAGCTGCCTTAGACGTGCTGTAGTTGTCGAGTGAACGTAATAACTAAAACATGATAACAATACATATACTGTGGCAGTCTTACGTATTCATCATGACACATATCAATACCAGCATCATTAATACTATAACCGCTACCGCAAGGCCTCTCCCGACTGTGCTGGGCGATTGCCGGGAGAGCGTACTGCGGACCATGAGAATGAAAAAAAAATGCAGCTACTAATTTTCATTGGTCCCATCGTAATAATCTCGGACGCTGTAATGAATCGCTCAATTGAAACGCCGACAGTTTCAAACTAACACAGATATATTCAAGGCTGCCCGTGCGTCATGGCAATTCGATGACCTACTAGTATCGCTTCCGACACGGATTGTCATGTTTCGTGTGAGCCGAACTACTAGAACGTTTATCAAACATTAGTATCTATCTGAAGCAGATCCGTCTGGACTAACTCAGCCAAACATACCGTCAGTAACTGACTTTGTAAGTGCTGCCATCTTGGTGAATTATTTCCATTATATGATTCAATCACCCTTCGCCATTTACAGGATTCACTGTTTTCAGTCGGGGCCCCACGACACGCCCCCGCCGTCGCTGAGTTGCGCTCGCCCGTAACGGTAGGATATTCATGGATGAGCTGCACTTATAAGTACAGTGGCTAAGCCATCACGCTCCACTATGATAGATCTATCATGGTCGAATTTCCACCAGAGTGAACCGTCAGAGAAAATAACGCAGCCAAACGTAGGAAGGTTCTGGCTGTTATCTTCGCACTGGTTGCTGATTAGATGTCTCATGTGGATGTAATCGACTTGGCTTACAGCAATGTAGGAACTGCTCGAGGAGATATTGAAGACAATCTTATAACCCTCCGCAAGGAGGCAAGTGCCTAGTGTACTTCTCGATGATGGTGAAGCGTCAGTTACGTATTGCGACCGCGGAGCTGCAGGCTGCCGAGAAGGCTTTGGAAGCAGCCAAAAAGGAAAAGGACTTTGCAAGAAGTAAGACTCTGTCAAAGCAACAGAGGTTGATCGCTGTTGTGAAATAACAGATGCTGAGAAGACCAGAGATGCCCGCGCTACAATCGAGGCCAAAAGTGGCGTCGCTGGGAGGTTGAAAAAAGATATCAGAAAGTGACGTGGAGACAGCTTGTGTGATAGAGGTTTTCTCAGTTCAGAGGAAGTCCTTCGAAGGGAGTCCCCAATAACAAGTATCCTACAAAACTACTCCAGTGCGATTCCAACAGTTAAAGTGCTGAGAATGACAGCGTGCTGTCTGACTGGAGAAACACTGAGGATCCTACTGGAGGAGTTGGAGGGAAAACAGTGTCTACTTGAAGAGCTGGTACGTCTACTATCAGCGAGCTGCCGGGGCTGGTTTCCGATCGAACTGTGGGAGCTTTCAGGTACTCGATTGCAATGATTTTTCTGATCCTTCATGTTGTGATATAATCTCAAACATTATCAACAGCAAGTCCTTGCCTTGTATCAAGACGCTCTCCATCAGGCATTGCGGCATCGACACTGAAGGGCTTTCCGTAAAGCTACCGAAGTTGACATGCTTATTAGTTTTTGCCCAGGCGATTCTTTCGTGTTTGGCTGCGCCAACTACGATAGAAAAGGTCGATCTCCGAGACAATCCTCAAATACCCGATAAAGTGATGAAAGTGGCGGTGGACAGCCTGATGCGATTCAACCAAAGAATCAAGATAGCATCATAACAATATTAGCAGTTTCAAAAGACGTTGCGTTATAGTTGATAAGTCGAACACCAAATGACTGTTACTTTCGAAACCAGCCTGAGCAGATAGAAAGTATATCGACCAACGAGCACCCTGTTAATATAACACTCAAGGGACAATAGCAACAGATGCCTTGATTAAACAGAGTGTTAATTATTCTATAACGCAATCCACGAGATTGACGACGGTAACCCGCTAGAAACACATCGGTCGCTGGAATGAGCGTGCTTATAAAAATAACTGGTCAAACTGGGGTGCTTAGAAAGAAATTCATTTATCTAAAAACTTAGTAGCTTGTTCGGTAGCTTGCAGTAAATCAACCTCCTGATTACTCTTGATGGCGGAGATTAGGATGCCATCATCTCCTCCGCTCGTGGTTATTGCTGTATAACGTTCAACATCTGGTACACTCAAATGAGTTATTCTTCTAATGCCAGTAGACATATCCCAAATATGGATATCACCATTATTAGTAAGAACCAATAAACCGTATTTGTCAGAATTAGCAATGCCAGTTATTTTATTTGGTTCATGATTATAATTACCAATCTTAGCCTGGCGATGCCAAACACCATCATTATCAAGAGATAACAAGTATAAATTATTATCAGGTGTGGAAACAGCCAAACTTCCCTCTGATAAGAATGCCATCTTCTCGACTTTAACAGGCATAGCCTGAGAACTGCCAGTGGAGGGATCTATGAGTCCTTCAGTCCCATTGGCAACCATCACTTTTCCATACAGGCTGATGATATCACTCGGGTTCAGTTCCCGGTCAGGGTATCTTTTCGGCCAAATAGATATGCCATCAGTAGCAATGATTGCGTTGTTGTTGTCAACGGCCAAACCAATTGGAGTAAAAAAAGGTGGCAACGGTTCGGTGACAGAAGTAGAGCTGAAAACCGGGCCCGACAGGCCGGTACCGGTGGGAACGCCAGCGCACACGAGGATCCACCAGAGAAGTCTAAACGCAAAATGGGAAGGACAAATAAGGATAAATACAGTAACTTACCCTATGAACCAGCAAAATATGACAATAAAAGAAATTTGTTTATAAATAGACCAAGGACGGATGAGATACCGTGAGATACTGGCATGACGGCCGGTGTGATGCTGCTCGCATGGCTTGCGGAGAACGGTTTCGTCATCATCTGAACACCTGGGAAGCAGTGAGTTGGAAATATAGAAGGGATATCCTACCTTCTCGAGGATGATAACTCTTCAACACTTTTACCAAAGCTTTTCACTTCATCATCCAGTCCACGGGAACGCTACACGAAGCGGGGGAATACGCGGACTGGCAGAGGGAGGAGACTCACCTTGTCAAAACACGATTCCTGCCATCTGTCTTCTGGCGCCTTCCCCTCACCGTAATGGACTTCCCACCATGTTCCTGAATGCACTAATTTCCATGCAGTAAAGAAAAACCTCGCAGCAGCGGAAAGATTGGGCTTTGCTCGGAGGATCGAGTAACAGACGACGAAAAATCTGTGTAACTCACCTAAATCACCGCAACCGATCTCAGGTTTTTTGAGGCCTTCTTCCATCATGGTCATATCCAAATCACCTCTGAAAGTAGCCAATACCGCAGGTGTGGATGTTATGTATGAAAGTCACCTAGTTCGCTTAAAGTCCTTCTCAAGGTCAGTGATCCTGTTCTGACCATGAGCGGTGATATCATTCCAGTGCCTTCGCTCCGCCTTGATCAACTCTTCAATAGCGGTTTCTCTTCTTTGGCATTCGGTCAAATCGGTATCATCACCGCAATGTTTTTCGCGGTCTTTGTGGTCCCACTCGGAGTCGCAGGGCTTGCCAGTCTGAGATAACGACGATCTTGACCATCGACAAGTAAGCCGTCACGACCATATTAGTTTTTTACTACTTCACGACAAATTCCAGGACAAAATATTACATTGTAAATTTTTTTATCAAAAATTACTAGTATTGAAAAATGTTAAAAAATATATCAGAAGCTGAAAACACGCAAAGTATTTTTTCCGTTTATTGTCAATGAGTCACGGGAGCTAAGGAAACTTACCTCGATGCCACCCTCAGCCATTTGGCGTCGAAAGAAGTCATAGAAGGGGTTTTCATGCATTAGGATATCTTAACGGAAAGCGAGTACGAAGTGAGTGGTATTGGCATGAACCCACCCGAGGTCATACTGACAATATTGAACTTGCCGGGTACGATGCCAACTGACTCTAATCCTTGCAATATCAAATAGAGGTACCAGATAGCGTGTAGAGCGATGGAAGCCAACGCTACATCCTCTCCTGAATAACAAGACATCCGAGGCAAAAAACCCTTTCAAACCGATCGACGAGAGCCCACCTATAGACGTCCAGCCGGCATAGTCCATAGTGGCTGCGGCGGCCGCCGATAAAGGTGTCAGATAAACCAATACTAACATAACCAGAAGCTCATTATAAGTGGAAATGATGATATCCATTCGGAGATGAAGCATTGCAGCAGTTGAGATAACAACAGTGAATGCCCAAGCTGCCCATGGCTCACGATCCCCCATCATGGTAGACCTGATGAATGCGTTGAGGAAACGCAAGATTGCAAGTTTCACTTACCCCATCGCGAAGTCTGAAAGTGTCATCAACATTTGATTGGTGGCCAATACCATAAAGACTCGAGCGTAGGCATCATAACCTTGCCATGATTTCTGGATGCTTTCGAAAAGTGAAAAGTGTGAAACTGTGTATCTATCAACATTGGTATGAAATGCTCGGCAGGCGGATCAGCCCGACTTATCATTTTCATTGTGGAACATCATACCGTTCTCTCCGACATCCCTCGCGTCCTCGGGGGAGGAGCCAGCAGGACTAGACAGGTTTTTGGATAATCTCCGAAGGACTGGGATTCTGAAGATCTTCTTTAATGGATTGCATTCGAAGCGCTGAGAGGCAGAAATCAAGAATATGGAGCACCCTAAAGTCCCTATGTCATCGCGGAAGCCATGAAGCATACAACAAGTATGCGCCGTTGTGCATCCTAAACCGGTACTCTAAAAAAATTCTAGTGAGAGAACTTCCTTCACTAGAAATATATTTTCCTCTAGCTTTCTTTCAAGAAGAAACGTGAAGATCACAGCATCTGAGACGCTGCATCTCGTATTCCACTACGGTTTAAAATTCATCGCAAGGAAGACTTACCTCCATTGTATCTGCCGCATTGTCAATATCAGACATCGCTGGCAAGGGAAGCCTAATGGATGCAGATCACCAATGCAAAGGTGTCATATTGCGACTACCTAAGCCAGCGAGTGAGAAGTTTGACTTCGAGGGATTGTGCAATAATGGATGCGTGAAGGGAGAATGAAACAGAGAGTAGCAGTAGGATAGTACAGATCGATAAGTTGAGAACCCTGAAATACATAGCTTGTAATACTGTGCAACAGAAAGACTTACCAAATGAACCAAAGCCAAGGCGGAACGTCCTTCGGATCTGGTATATTAGGCTGAAGCATGCCGTCATAAATTGAGTGGATACTCACTGCCAGGGCAACTGAGTTCACCAGCAAGTAAGTGTCCATCCTAGAAATGGTGAGGCCAAAGAGATCTCTGAGATCTTCCCTATAGAGGCCGATCTGAAGCACAACCAACTTGTCACTATGCATCCAGTTTATAATAACCGGTTGCTCGATACGAACTTTGCGGGCCGGAGACTTGATTTTCCCACAGGATCTCTGGTCGACAGTGAATCCGACTAAAGAGTGTGCTCTTGAACAGAGAAGCCTGTCAGTGGATGCATTTGCCCTAGGCTTGGAAGTAATGTACTTAGCATTGCTGACTGACTACTCGGATTTCCCTTGATACTCCTTGAAGAGTAGGGACTTACTTGATTTATTCGCATATCTTGAACTTGATGGACCATCCATTGCCTCAACGTCTGATCAAGAATGAACGCGGCTTTGTTATAGGAGAATAGTGCTCCTGCGGTAGTGCACGCCAGGGAAGCGCCTGAAACTGCTGCTGCAGTTGCGGCTGCCATTATTAATATACATGCTAACAACAAGAAGTGTTTTCAAGTAGACCTCCATCTCCGCCTCAGGCGGTGTTGACCAGCCCCTGATGTGTCGGTTTTTTTCGAGTGCGAAAACCACTTGTTTCAAAGGCTATCGCTTCCACAGCACGAGCCTGAATTTTGTTCTGGAATCATTCCAGAATTGTCTCTCCTAGACTTCAGCAATGTAATACCGGTGTGACTGGCCGAATCCTCTCGAATGCTGCTGCAGTCGGCGGTGCCTGATGACGTGGACCGCCCCATCATGCGCGCGCAAAGCGTCGATTACCATTGAGGATCGGACAAATACTAGTAAAAATCGAAAATAGCGTGGCGTGCCTAACGCCCCGGAGCTCAAAACTACGGTGCTCGAACTATAGCGGAGGAAGAATGGAAAACGGTTTTGTTCGTGTTGAATGCACGCCTCGAACTTCGCCGGCCCAAAGGCTACTTGGCTAGTCTGGTGCTTTCGCATAATTGTACACTCAATGTGGGTCGGCGCTGCGAGGCGTAAGCTTCTCGAACACTGGCGACAGCCCTGGAAGAGACGCCAGCTTAGCGCGGTCTATCGCCCTAGAGCAGACGTCCGGCGATGTGACCACCACTCTCTCCAAGTCAGTCCATAATTCTATAAAAGCAGCCTCAGGGCCTGAGGCTCAGGCTGCCAGCCTGCCCTGGACAGAAGTTGTTCCTGGGAATGTAAGCTCGTGGATCGAGCCTCGATCATCGAGGTGATTGAAAATGTGAACCGCTACCATCAGCCACAGATTCTTCGAGTGTACCGCTTAAGTAATGCTACTCATGGACAGCAGACCAATACATTCTTCCCACACTCTCATACACTTACATATTGAAAGCCGAAAGCGACTCGATAGCGCTGTTGCGCTAAACTAAGATTGGAGGCAGCGCGCACAAGATACCTGTTTCGTGACACTGCATCACAAGAAGGTTACACGATGTAACCATCATCCTCGGACCAGGGGCCCTGGCTGTTGTTTCCTAGGGCATTTCCGAGCCGCAATGAATGAAAAATCCCAGGAGCGCCACTGACAGTGTCAGCGATCACTCAGAGTTATTCACTGAGTGACTTTCACTCTGACAAACGAACTTGTCGTCTCACTCTCCAATAGTCAACCTGCATGGTAGAATGACGCATCTGATGTACTGCGCGGCAGACAAGCACCGGGAAGTCCCAGGCTCACACTTCGGTTGGAAAGGAGACTGACATTAGCAGAGTGCAAGGAGGAGAAGTTCTCCTGGAGAACTCAACAACAAACGCTATCATTCCCTCAACTGCCAACCATGACCAGCTTTAACACCGAGACTTTATTTTGAGAACGCTCGAAACTGGAGATTAATCGGCTTAGAACAGGCAGCGAAATCCTTCGAGTTTTCGCTAAACCAAGAATGTTAGGTCCACACCGTCAACTGTAAACGGACAGACAGCCCGCTGCTCCCAAAGGAAAAGCATCGTTACTAAAGTTACAGAAAATAAGGTACTTATGAGACATTGTGAATAGGTTTAAAATAGCAATAGAATGATAGCCATACTACATTTCATACGAAATATTGATATAAATAGCAAACGCGATACGAAAAGATTCATCGTATCTGAGCATTCACCTGAACGGCTTGATGATTACTCTTGATGGCGGAGATTAGGATGCCATCATCTCCTCCGCTCGTGGTTAACGCTGTATAGCGTTCAACATCTGGTACACTTGAATGAGTTATTCTTCTAATGCCAGTAGACATATCCCAAATATGGATATCACCATTATTAGTAAGAACCAATAAACCGTATTTGTCAGAATTAGCAATACCAGTTATTTTATTTGGTTCATGATTATAATTACCAATCTTAGCCTGACGATGCCAAACACCATCATTATCAAGAGATAACAAGTATAAATTATTATCAGGTGTGGAAACAGCTAAACTTCCCTCTGATAAGAATGCCATCTTCTCAACTTTAACCGGCATCTTAATCTCCCGACCGTTTTCGTATTCAATCAGCCTGTCCTCGCCACATGCGACAGCAACGGTGTTATTCAAATACTCGACGTCTGAGATGTCATGACCGAGCTCGAGCCGATCACTAACACGTGGCCACAAACCAACTGCATCCGCTATAATGAGCGAGTCGGATAATGAATTACGTGAAGTCATACCCACAGGTACGAAAAAAGGCCCTGGAGCGCCGACGACAGGTACTGCACCTTCAACTGAGGCTCGTAAATCTTTGCCAGTCGGAATGTTCAGGAGATCAAGCACGCACCAAATGATGCTGAAATATGAAACTACACAGCTTGTTTGATCGACCGATCCCCCACTTACCCAACTGTCCAGGCAACCACGACGACGGTGGAGGCTTGTTTATAGATGGACCATGGTCGAAGAGAATAATGCTGGAAGTCCATAGGAGCTCTGTGGTGACGATGACGCTTACTGTCCTTGCATGAAGACGTAGTAGACGTCGAAGTTGTCGAGGTCGATGAACTTGAGGATGAAGATGATGATGACTCAGAGGAGCACTTAGTTGAGCCTTCGGACCTGTAAGCACAGCTACAGAGCATACAAAAGTCTACTGTATATTATCGAAGAAAGTCGATGCCAACAAATAGGGGATTAGTATGACTAAGCGGCAGCAAGGCCTCAGTCAGAGCGAACCAGACAAAAGATATCATTCTAACGACGTGCGAAGTTTCTTCTCTTCGGGTGTATTCACAGTCTATCAACATATGCACCGTTGTTCAGATCATCACTGACGTCTCCCTCCATGTTATACCTATCCTCTGGTTCTATGGATCCCATCTCCAACTTCTCCACAGACTTCTTGAATTCCCTCACTTCATGTTCGAGACGATCGGTTTCGCCCGCGGAGCTTTCGGAGCTGAGGCCGCGAGTGGACGCAGACGACAGCGTGTCACTCTGCCAAAGGTAGCATCATCGTAAACTCTTCAGACAGGATAGTGTAGTGTCAAGAGAGGCATGCCCAAGGCAGACGTACTGATACCAACTTACCATAGATCTCCGAAGTGCTGGTCTCCAACGTATATCCCCAGTGACACTATTAACGTAATAATCAGTGCGAGAACCCTCAGGACCTGAAATGAGACATACTTCCCCGCCGGGGAAAGTTTCACCGGAAAATTCCCGTCGGAAATTATCTTCAAGCACGATCGGGAGCGTGCGTGCTTTGGAACGGGAAGTGAGAAGAGAATCATTTCATAGTTAAAATTTTCCTATCACGTGAGAAGTGAGAAATGACAAATGTACATCGCGGGCATGTTTTGGTGGGGCTGTAGTCGGAAAACAAATCCGATAGAGGAAGTTGTGGGATTCCAGAGTGTATATGTCACACCGTTTCTGACTCCAGTCTCACGAAAACGTACCCGTGAAGTACAAGTAATAAATTCAGCGATCGAGGCCATTGGTCTACCGTTGGTCTTAGGCCGACCGTAGTGCAAGATTACAAAACTCGGGAGAGACGATGCGGAACGATCCTGACTCAAAACTATCGCCGCTTAAATCCTTACCGTTCGCTGAACAATCTCCAGCAAGCTTCACCCAATCCTGCTCCGACGATGTTTCCATCGATGAAGTGTCATCACATACGTCATCATCATTCGAACTTTGCTCCGTTCGCTTAGCCAAGTCAAATTCATTCCTGGGATACATTAGTACAAGATTGCTCAACCAGCTTCGCTGATTCAAGCTACTAAAACCGCCGAATCAAATTCGGTGTATCCTATTCAATGAGCTGCCCATCAATAGGTTCAAGGATATAGGTTAAGACATACTGT
This sequence comes from Perkinsus chesapeaki, assembly GCA_013115145.1. Lineage (NCBI taxonomy): Eukaryota > Perkinsozoa > Perkinsida > Perkinsidae > Perkinsus > Perkinsus chesapeaki. The sequence continues at coordinate 47,694 of JAAPAO010000193.1, forward strand.
ATTGTATATCCTTCGACCTACCTTCAGATTCCTATGTAAATGGCTAGGCAAATCCTGGACAAAAAGGGCAATTGAACAAAAAGGACAATATCAACTTCGGGAACGGACTCTCTATTGAATAAACTAACCTAGTTATGGCCGTCAAACGAATAAAGAAAAATTTAGTCCTGACTCAGAACAGAAGTAGAATTCCTACTGCGGCGATGACGAATACCACATTCGAAGTGCGAATCATTGCTTTTCAGCGTGATACGTGAAGCCCTAGCTATTACCTGATTTTCTGAAAATCGCTTTTCAAAGCCGCCAGTCTCCCATTCGGCATTCTTGGCAGCTTACTATCGTCCGCAAAAACCTTCGCCAATTTACTCTCTTCTTCTTCACATTTCCCCAGTAATTCCCCATCTGGAGTAGAGCCCTTCGTGAGGTCGCTGCTGCCCCATAGGAAATCGCCCGGATTCTCCGCCTACCAAAAATGTATACTGTATTAAACTGATACAAATGTAAACTAATATAACTAACATTTCACAACTCCAAGGTAGAAGAGGTCTTGAACTGCAGCAATTTTTATTGGTATTAATGAAACCATTTGGGGTTGGATACCCTAACTTCTAAAACGACAGTTGACAGTTCGAAGGTACAGGAGTAACGAAACCATTCGTGCTCAAAAGTTTTCCTCTGAGAAGCGACACCAGTTCCCCAAATTACTACATCAATTCCAAGATCCCGTAATTCATCCTGGACAAAATGCTGCATTGAATTGTCACTCATAACATCTGAAAGAGGAGCGCGAGAATCCAACAGGAGAAATCGGCAACAAGAAATGTTTAATTTTATTAATTCTGTGGTGCTCATTACCTGAAGAGATATCGACTGTATTGAACTTTTCTGGAAGGCCGCCCCGAGACTCCATGGCTTGGGCAAATACGAAACATATCCAAAGGTCATTTATAATAAATGATATTAGAGCCCATACACGACCTGAGATAAGACAGTCAAGGGGAACAAACTACAAAAACGAAATGTCATTTCCGAAATATGTCATAGCGAAGGAGACCAGAAGAGACCGGTGGACAGGAAATCCTGGAAGGAGATTTCACGGAGCGTTGACCGGAGATACTCGACCCTCATGATTTTAGATTTAGCCTTGTTTTGAGTAGGTAAAAGAAGATTCTGATTCCTGTGATTCTAGTTGCAAGCCATCCGAGCGAGATATTCTATCAGCCCATAGCCTTCGGAGTTAAATTACTATTTAAAGCTCTGCTCCTCTGATGGTGAAGTTCATCAGGGAGCCAGGACTTCATTGACGCCAGCGCAAAGCTAACACTAAAATCCAATGGCCCTCAGAAACTACGACTTTTGTCGATCTCCTTAGCTCTACATAACTACAATGAATGGTCCAAAGTGTTATGAACAATACTGTAGGCTAATTTCTGGTAACTCTTAGAATCGCATAAAATAGATATTATATGGCATCTCTTCCCCTCCTCAAGATTTTTTATTCTATTAACATGATTGTGGCTACGACGGTAAGCTATGACAGGCTACCGTGGGCCGGCAACAATCGATCATTCACCGCCGCGATGCCATCGCATCAACTACTAATACAGAATATACCTTCTCAAGATTCAAGTCTTGAATTTGGAGAATCTCAAACCCTCCGCACCCAAGCTACTACCTGCAACAAGCCAGCCGGCGTAGTCCAGTGTCGCCGCCACAGCTGCTGTCAATGGTGCAGCATAGATAAGCGCTACCATAACAATCAACTCCAACTTCGACAAAGTCAAGTTAATTCTAAAATGTAGCATCGCACCAGTTGCCACAACAACGATAAATACCCAAGCAGCCCAAGGTTGGCGGTCGCCGATCAGTGTGGACCTAATTGAAACTATCTCGGTCTGGGAAGCGCCTCTGAGCACAAGAAATCTAGAAATCCTCGAGCCGTCATTTCATCTCAGTACTTTCACATCCATCTGGATGAGACAGCTACTCGTCAAATGGTCGTACGCGATTTCCTGGGCTCGTAGATATGCGGACACCTCCGTACGTGACCCTGAGTCTCACCGTTAGCAGTCGCTAAGGTCGCACGAGACCTTAGAGCGTCAAGTATATAACGGATGGGGTCCGCGGAATATTCACGAACTCTAGTCAATGAAGTTTAACAGTAACGGAGGGCTTTGAAAGTAGTATTGCTAACCTTCCCATTGTGATACAGCACCGATCCGATCACTCTTACCCCATAGCAAAGACGCATAATGTCAATAATAATTGATTCGTTCCAACAGCCATGCATACCCGCGCATAAGCATCGTAACCTTGCCAGGATTTCTGCACATGCTCGAAGAGCTTAAAGTGAATGTGGTACCTAGGAAGCATTCAAGTTAGGCGGGCCGAGTGAAATGAAACTCCAGCTTCGTCGAACTATCGGCCAACAAAGGGAGATCTATCCGAGGTCCTCCGATAGAACGCCGTTTATACGAACCGAGGATCATCAATGACTTAACTTAATTTCGAGTCAAAACACTTTTTGACAAGCTTATCGTACAAAGAGGCAATACAAAGAGATGAAAAATCAGATTTAATGGCTCATCGAGGAATATCAGAATTCCAGAGCAGTCTTCTCACTGCTGTCGAATCCTAGGCTATACTACCTCAAGCTGTAAAGTATTAGATTTCAAATATCTCGGAATATCTTAGGTCGACCTTCGCAAGATGCTACATAGGTTGAACTTACATTCGATCTCCTTCCCCACTAACTCTCCCATCTTTATCAACCTTCGAGAATGCATCCATATCGGCCTTCTTACGACGAGGATCGAATCGCTGCAGGCCGGGAATCCTCAGAATGGATGATACTGGACAACACTCGTAATCCTGACAAAGTCAAATAGACCGCTTGCATGAACTTCGTGTAATAGTTTCACAATTTTACACCGGCTGTATTTCAGAAAGCTGATCAGCTCTGTAACACAGTTAATGTAGTTTAAACGCTATATAGAATTCAGAGGGCAATTTTCTGGTGATTTTTTATTGCAATCGAAGCTCATTCTCAATATTTGGTATATTATTACTTCAACAGTAGCAGACGCAGCCGCTATATCCTCAGTTCGTGGCAAAGGCAACCTGACAATGAGCAATTACCGCACGCCCCGAAATGACATTTCCAATGCCATTTATTATTTCCCACACTTCAGTGCTGAGAAAATTCCCCGGAAATGGCTGCCTGATCTGACGGTAAGTTGTCGGAAATCTCACACACACGAGCTCCAAGAGAATACTAACTATAAAATAACAAGGTGCAACCCTGTTCTTGACCCGGCTATTCACGCACTCAACTCGAATGGAGAGAAGAACACCGTATCATTCAGCTATGGCCAATACGGCCTTATGGGCTGATTCTTAGAGCTCTCGAAATTCCGACAATTTAATTCTCGCTGTCCGAACTGGGAAAAGTGGTACATTCTCTCTCACAGATTTTACAATAACGAAACGGAGGGAGTTAAAACTGAGGCGCCGAAACCTTTGAAGTTCAAAAACAGTTGAAACTCGTCTCTGTTTTTCGCATTGCATGGAAAATTCCTTCTGGTTATTCTGAAAAGTTTTCCGATATCAATTTTGCAGCTCCTCCGCAGCCGCGAAAGCTCACTGCGAGGCACTAGCTGCTGATACCAAATGTAACTATTGAGAATCCACCTCTGTGACGTTGGAAGTTTTCTTACCGAAACTTCCTCTTAGAACGGAGTCAAAATTTTCCTAGGGTCGAGAAGTTTTCCTACCAACCAGCACTCCCCAGTACCTCAGCCATTGAGTAAGCAGTTTAACTACCATAGCTTGGGCTGTGATCGATGCATGCAGTGATAACCAAACCGATATTAACAGGAAAATTGTAGCACCAGAAAGATCGAGACACCTAGCAAGGGAACAAGATCCTTCGTTGTAGTTGTTGTCGACCGACTAGTACCAGTGCTGGGCCAGCCGGTCGGTCAGGCAGCAGTGCGCTACTGCTAGTTGGTTACCAAAAAGGTTAAATCAGCCCTGCACTGGGCGAAGTCAAATTTCACTAATCGCGCATGAGTTTTTTTTCCCGTTTTCCTTCAGGTTTTCCGACTGGCGACACGTTAGTACTACTGTACTTGATAAGCAGTTGTTCCTAGTCCTGGAGGGTTCGGATTTCCCATTCTAACCTAGCCTAAACGGGGAACCTGAGTCGTCCTACAGTGCGAACCAGGTCTACAGCACCAACTTTGAGTCGAATGTGAGTTTAGTATGAACTGGCGAAACAACCATTGCTGATCACGAATATGCCGAATCGCCGAGGCCCATTCGGTATCCTACTTTTTATAATTCTTTCATGGCAATGGAAGATTGCAACAATACATGAAAACTGTACGAACGGGCTACCTAAAGTCTCCATTGGGTGTTGAAATGCTTGCTTTGATGTGAGAGTTGGAAATTTCTATCTCAATGAGATTGGCTATGATCAGCCAGTGGCTCCTGTGGGTTACTATACCCGCGAAACTTCCTTTCCTCGGTAAGATATGGCCGATAGACCGAAGGCATACAGCCCGACACAGTGAAATAGAAAGTAGTAAAAACGAAACAAAGAATCGTCGGTAGTAAATCGACACAGTGAAATCAGCTACAGGCCCGGCCACAGTAAGATAGAATAAACCAACTAACGTTCCCAATTTCCTAGACAAAAGCAATCTATAATTTTTCCGGAATCTACAACCCGACCTCGTCCTTTTAGTACCACATCCACCAAATCCATGGGGGATTGTTGTCCGGCAGCACACCATCGTAAAATAGAGCAATACAGAAGCCAAGCATTAAGGTGTTAACAACCAGATAGTTATCCATCTTAGAGATAGTCAAACCAAATAGGTCTCGAAGATCCTCCCGATACAGGCCGACCTGAAAAAGTCAACTTAAACCGTTTGCTGCCGCTCCGGAGACTCATAAGAGTTGCAGTAGTGAGTGACAGTTCACGGACGATGAAAATGATGCTCATGAAAAATTGGCGTGCAAAGCGAACCGACCCTGTGAGACAGTCTCAACAAACATTCGTCTATTGTGATAGTAAAGTTCGCCAAACACTTCAAATATTAATGATATCTGTCAGACAGTATTAATTTAATAACTTGATAACCATTAGATTTATATATTATTTTGATCTCATTAGATTTATATATTATTTTGATCTCATTACCTTTATATATTATTTTGATCTCATTAGATTTATATATTATTTTGATCTCATTAGATTTATATATTATTTTGATCTCATTAGATTTATATATTATTTTGATCT
>JAAPAO010000194.1:0-55213 GCA_013115145.1 Perkinsus chesapeaki
CTCCGTAGAGGATAAAGAAGAGGAGGAGAGCTCCGTAGAGGATAAAGAAGAGGAGGAGAGCTCCGTAGAGGATAAAGAAGAGGAGGAGAGCTCCGTAGAGGATGAAGAAGTGCCAGAGGATGAAAAGTCGATAACTCTCGGTGAGGGAGAGGGGAAAAGGGACCAGAGCGTCGTTGAAGAAGTGAAGGAAACCAATAAGGATAAACATGAAGGTAGTAACGGGTTACTGGAGTTTGGCCAGTAGTAGGCAGCTCCCGAGCGACTCGAGGAGACATGTTTCATGGCCCTATATGAGATAGCGATGCTCGTGGTTGGCTTCAGGGACTGCATCAGGGTCGGGCGAAGTACCCCTTGGCGATCCTCTACACGCCACTGAGGCTCCCGAAGAGAACAAGACTTCCGAGGAGGCTGACGAAGTGGAGGGCGAATCCTCATCCTCTGAGGAGGAAGCAGTGAAGCTGCCATCACCATTCAAGAGCAGTTTGCAAAGGAAGATCAGCGACATCTCCAAAGACGGCCTCTCCCCGAAAAAGAAGGGGGGTTCATCACCTTCTAGAAGGCTGCTGGAGAGTAGCATATGGACGTCGTTTTTTAGGGTGTAGTATGGTTCTGTTAGGTGTCAAATCGAAGAGTGAGGCTAAGAAGGATACAATCATTGAGGAGGAGAAAGCAACAGAGGAGAAGCCTGCTTTCAGTGGTAACAGTGCTTGGTAGAGGTGCTTCCGTACCTCGAAAGCTTCAGGTACCTTTGGTAGTTCCAGCTCTACTTGCTTTGGTGCCTTCGGTAGCACGGCCCAGAGTAGCTCTACGGGCTTTGGTGCCTTCGGTAGCACGGCCCAGAGTAGCTCTACGGGCTTTGGTGCCTTCGGTAGCACGGCCCAGAGTAGCTCTACTGGCTTTGGTGCCTTCGGTAGCACGGCCCAGAGTAGCTCTACTGGCTTTGGTGCCTTCGGTAGCACGGCCCAGAGTAGCTCTACTGGCTTCGGTGCCTTCGGTGGTAGTTCTGCATCTTCAGCTGGTCCCTTCGGAGGTTCGTCCAGTTCCTCTGGTCTATTCGGCATTGCTTCTTCTTCTTCTGCTAGTGGTGGTGGTCTTGGTGCTTTCTCTGCTGCCTCCCAACCAGGAACGCTGCCTGCCTCCAAGAAGACTTCGAGTCTCTTCACTCCCACTGCTAGCGACAAGCTTTCCGGCGCCGAAAGTACCCTAGAAATGCCGCCATCCTCCTCCTCGGTTGGCTTTGGAATATTCTCCACATCTCCCAGCTCAGCACCAAAGGATGGCCAGAGCGCCGCAACACATTCGGCGACGAAGCTCGAAAGCAAACCGCTGACGATTGGTTTGGCATCACCAGAAACGACGGAGGACAAGAGCCCTACGAAGAGAGGCGGGGGGAGGTCGTCCCCTAAGGAGCAGCATTTGAGCGAAGCCAGCATTCGGAAGGTGAGCGATGTAGCCAGAGACGGCCTGTCGCCGAAGAGGAAGGGCTCTCTTTCACCATCTAAGAGGCTTATACAGGGTAGAAAGTACCATGTGCATTGTTATCTATAAGTTACCTCCTAGGCACCAAACTGAAGGCGGAGGCCGCCAAGGAAGCAGTTGTAGATGACGAGAAGGTTACCAGTGGTGGTAGGCCGAATGTCGGACGATCTATAATGATGCCAGACTTCAGGTATCTTTGGTTCCACCACCACTTCTACTGCTGCGGGCAAGCCTACATCTTCGGGGATTTCCCATGGCCTTAGGCGAATTCGAAGGTCCTCTGTAACTGAGGTAGGCTTCACCTCCTCTTTTCTCAGCTACATCGCTTCTCAGCAGCCCACCGGTTCGGACTGGGCGTCAGTTGAGAAATCCCAAAACAAGACGAAGGCGCTGCTGGATGAGATTGCGAAGGAGACCGACGATGCCGACGACTCCAGAGAGGCTCGGGCCTTGTTCAGCGAAGTGGAGAAGGACTTGGAGCAGCTTGAGGGGTTCATGAAGGAAGCCAATCAGCCCTGCAGGACAGCCCCGGAAGTCGACACTAATAACGAGGTCTGGCAGCAACTTATTAGGAGTATCGACGGTCTCACGGACATCGCCAACGACGATACTCTGAAGCAGCTGGACGAGGTTGGTGTGCCGACTTTGAGAAAGGCCACTCTTCGTCAGATTCAGCAGAAGAACCATACGCTTAACGCGCAGCTCGACAAGGAGATGCTATTGGAAGATGAGGAGCCAAGCGAAACAGTTGTGGAGTTGAAGAGGCGCTGTGAGGATATCAGCGAGAGGATCGACGAGGCCTATGGGGAGTGCAAGAAGGTAGGGAGTGCCGCGTAGTCCTGCGCTAAGGTTGTCCTATTTAGGCACTTATTGCGCGACGTAGCCGAAGACAGTCCAACGGCAACAGAGAGCAACCCAAGAGCCCTTCGTGTCCAGAGCCATCTAGACCACCGATAAGGCATCGACCAGCAGTGATAGTCGATGGCCCTACAATGCCAGCTCCACTGTTGGCCCCACCAGCTAGGCGCCGTCAGGCAGGAGCAGGTTCGGCCATAGGGAGACTTGCTAATGGTGCTCCTCAAACACCTGTACGGTCCAAGCCATCACCACCGCCAACACTGAGAATTCAACCTGAGGAGACTGTTGACTCTCTGAGAGCCTCAGTGAGGCGCCTGAGGAACCCCCTAAGGAACCGGTCGACAGCAACGGCGAAAACCACCTCGAAGTCGACGACAACTGTCGGCGCTCTGCTGGCGAGCAAACCCACCGAAGGAAAGATGGCGATAGCGACTCCAGTACTGGCTCTTGGTGACGGCAAAGAAAACTGGACTGAGAATGCTTCCGCGGCTGGGCCGAGCATGTGGAATGTGATGCGCACCAAGGCCAATGTCTCCGCTGAGATTCAGGGTCTCTGGGAGAAGGTACCTCTTACGAGCATTTCGCCTTGATGGTGCTAGTAGGTATCGGAAATGGAACGGAGGCTGAGGACGCTGAAGCAGCAGCAACAGCAGCAGCAGCAGACTAGGCATCCTAGACAGGCATTACCGCCGTCTGTCCAGGCTCCCATGGCCGCGTTGGTCGATGAGCAATCGCCGTCTTCTGAGGAAACCAAAGTTGCCGTAGGGATCTCTATTGAGAATATCGTCGTTCTTATATTCCTCATGTTCAGAACCTTCGGAGTGAGCTCCGCCAGCAGCTTAATAGCTCCCGAGCCGGCTCCGTCGGCGGCGCCCCCAGTAGTGGCTGGTCCGAGGCTTCCGACTACGCCCCTGGCAGCACTACCGGTGCCTATTCCACACCATCAGTTACCAACGTGCCGGCGGCTAGAGGGCTCATGTTCCTCAATCCACTGGGGGGATCGGGTACTCCTACCTTCGGTGGGGGCAGGGCCTCGCCAGCCTCGAGTCGCCACGGGTCTCGCGATCGGCAAACGTCTGAGTCGCCCTCGGGCGTGTCGAAGGAGTCGGTGAAGTCAAAGGCAGCTATCCGAGAGGCAGTGATACCGAAGACAGTAAGCGAAAATGTCGGGTTTCGTGGCGCGTGACTTGTGTGGCGCTTCATGATAGGTTGTGCCACCAGCCCCGAAGTTGGAAGCCATACCCTCCGTGCCGCCTCCCCCCAAGCTCGATGCAAGCCCTATCCCAAAGAGTAAGCTCCGTAAGCGACATGTTAGAGCTTGAATTTTATGCTTAGGTGTCAAGCATCGTACCCTAACTACAAGCATGAGCTTTGGTCCAGAGAAGGCCGAGGTAGGACAGCGCATTGCGGTGGGCTTGGCGAGCGCCACTCTCAGTCCTCCCACCCCACCACACCTGATAAACCGGCTTTCTCCTTCACCAGTGGTGCGGCTGCTCCGAGCAAGCCGGCGAAGGGTGGGTTTCGATGAGGGATGCGCTGGCCATGGTTATTTCGTCAGGAGATGCCCCGAAGAAGGAAGCAGCATCAATTCCAGCCGCCGCGAAGCCGGCAGGGGATGATGTAGGCCTTTCAGCAAGAAGAATGCCCTCCATATCTTCATGGCTCAGGCTTCGGCGAAGAGCAGCGCGGCTCCGGACGGAAAGTCTAGCGAAGCCCCCAAGCCTTCAGGTATATCCGACAATAGAATTAAATCTCCTATACCGTTCCTAGGTGGTCTTTTCGGCACCCCAAGCTCCAGCAGCGGGAATGCCTTTGGTGGCTTCGGAAGCTCAGCACAGTCGAGCTCCTCGGGAGGCCTATTCGGCTCTACTTCGTCCAAGCCGGCTACAGGTAAGAAGTCTCAGCCTTACATAAAATTCATCGTACATTTCAGGCGGCGAGTGTGGAGGTCTCTCCTCAAGTAGTTCCAGTGGCGGTGCTTTTGGTTCTGGCAGTGGTACCCAATCAAGCAGCTCGACCACGAGTCCCTTCGGATCTGCTTCAAGCAGCACCAGCAGCAGCTCATCAAGCGGGACCTCCAAACCCGGTTAGTTGGCCACTCTTATGTCGGCGCTCACTTCTACAACTTTAGGTGGTCTCTTTGGAGCTCCCCCGGCATCCTCGCCATCCAGCGGTGGCTTCGGAGCTCCTCCGGGCCAGTCCAGCAGCAGCGGTGGTTTCGGGGCCTTCGGCGGCACCGCTTTCGGCCAGGCTGCCTCTTCTTCGGTATTTGGTCAATCTTCATCGTCTTCATCTTCTACCAGCCCTGCCTTTGGAGGCTCTGCCGCCCCAGCCACATCAACCTTCGGTAGCAAGCCTGCCACTGCTAGTAAAACGCTACCATAGATAGGTCGATTGACCATCTCCACTTTTCTTAGGCCCGTTTGGTGCACCATCTACCAGCGGTGGTTTTGGAGCTTTCGGTGCGCCACAGAGCAGCAGTAGTTCGGCGTCTCCCTTCGGAGCTGCTCCAACATCGTCTTCATCAGGGGGCTTCGGTGCCTTCGGAGCAAAGACCAGCGCGAGTCCCAGTAGGCTCTGCCCAGTGCCTGCATTGTAACGGAAGTTTCATTCCCTCAGGCCCATTCGGATCAGCACCGTCAAGTGGTAGCGGGTTCGGTGCGTTCGGTGGCGGCGGGGCTACATCTAGCAGTGGCTTCGGAGCCTTTGGCGCCGCTTCTCCAGCACCCCAATCAGGCTCAGGCTTTGGGGCGTTCGGAGGAGGAGGGGCGCAGCAGCCAAGCCCCTTCGGTAACATCCTGCTGGTTCATGTCGCTATTCCTAACTAATCTGTCTCAGGTGCAACGCCCTCGGGCGGCGGCGGAGGTGGATTCGGTTCGGCGTTCGGTTCCACAGGCCAGTCCAGCTCTAGCGGCTTCGGAGCTTTTGGTGGTGGCAACAAACCATCGACTTCTGGCTTCGGTGCTTTCGGAGGTGAGCCCGCGCTTCGCCTATTCATATGATTTCCCTTGCCTATAGGAGGCACTCCAGCCGGCGGCACTGGCGGATTCGGCGCGTTTGGCGGCAGCTCCAACACACAGACTTCCAGTGGCTTCGGCGCCTTCGGCGGTGGCGGCGGTGCTCAGAGCGCGTCTTCCGGCTTTGGTGCATTTGGTGGAGGTGGAAATAGCCAACCTCAGAACGCCTTCAGTGGGTGGCGATGAAGCAGCAAGCCCCCACTGCATTGTCTCTGTTAACGTTTCTATGTTTATTGTGCAGGGTTATCAGTGTTGTGTTGTCCTCGTCACATATCAGTAGCAGCAGGCAAGAGAGCGATGCTAGCTGTCACAACGGGTCTCGCTAAGACATGAGCAGCACGGATGTTCACATATACATGGGCTGAAAACAGCTCCCACGATAGCTGTTGGACCCCTATGTTCGGCGCCTATGGTCATCACAGTGAAATGCCAAGTTCATACAATGACAGCAGCCTCCGGGAATCAGAGGCCTCCTCGTCCTGCTCCAGTGGCAACCTCGATGGTGGGGTATCCTCCTCTCCATCCGCCTTGCTGGAGATCAATGTCGTTGTTATCAACTTGCTACATCGAGTTCAGCGACGCAGGAAAATGCTGCACACTTTGGGCCTTCTGCAAGATGCCGGCTTGAAGGCTGGCTTCAGAGTCCACTCCCATATAGTGGAGGCCGTTGATGGGTAGCAGTTGTAAAGCACTACTCCTAATAGGCTCATCTGTTGTCAGGGTTACACAGTCTCTGATGGAGTTGAACAATCGGTACGGTGTACGACCGTATCCTGATTGGAAGATTCCCTCGTCTTCGCCGCAGTATATTAAAGTGCCACCGTCCTGGAAGGAATCTTTAGTGAGTCATTTCCTCCTCCTCTGCTACTGTATGTCTACCACGTTTTCCTGTCAGACTTCGGGAGGCATAGCATCGACGTTGTCCCACTTGGACATAGCTGTACTGATACGAGCGAGAGGTTGGGTCACTCCAACGATCGTCGCTGAAGACGACTTCGAGCTTGTCTGCAGTCCGGCAGAGTTCTGGTCCCATCTCAGCCAGCTCTTGCAAGATGCTGATACAGAGTACGCCGCTCTCCATGCTCCCCACTGCTCGTTTGCATCGCAGGTCCAATCGGAGCGGAGTCCCTTGGGATATGATCATGCTGGGCTCAGGTCCGCACCGCGAAGATGTCTGTCCTCCTCGGCCAGTAGACTGTTCCGATGGCCGCCTCGAAGTCGCTGGCTTCAGTTATCTTACCACAATGTAAGCTCCACAATGCCCCCTCCTTGATATCCTTTGGGCTGCGGTGTTCAGGTATCTACTGTCCCCGTGCGGTGCCAGTAAACTGGCAGAAGCGCGGCCTCGTATCTTGCATAATTGTGTAGTATTCGATGACCTGCATAATGTACTCGCTGGCCTTTGTGCCGCGACCCGGCCACACCTCCACGAGCTCTACGAAGACGTCCAATTGGTTCTCCTCGATTCGGTTCGGAAGCTGGTCTGCCAGGATCGTGGTGATTGCGGCCATGACACTGAAGTGAACGCTGGCCCGCGGATTAGGCGGAGCAACTCTCTCTGCTACACTGTGCCACCGAAGGACCCAGAGCTTCTTCGGCATTTTCGTATAATACTGAAGTCCACTGGGCAGTGTGTTCGGTGGAGGCGACGCACGGCTGTTGAGGGAGCGATCGAGGAGGAGCTCTGGGGCACCACTGTGGAGTTCGCCGGAACCGGTATGGCTCCGACTCGAAGAATTAGTGTGCTCAGTTTCGATGCCTACTTTATCCGTTTGCACTTGGAGCGTTACAGAAAGTCACGTACTTCCATGTAGGGCCAAGCTCGTTGTGTTTGACAGTTTACCGCCTAACTTGGACAACGCAACAACCAACACGGAAGAGCATCATTTTATCATGCACACTCAATTGCATGTTCAATACGTGATAATAGACTGCGACGATCTCGATGCCGCTGGATGGCCGATAATAGTTGGGAATATCTCACTAGGGCCCAACGCATCCACTATAGACGTCCGGCATGTGGGGCAGCTCATACGCTTTGGATCATACCACCGAGTCTGCAGCTCCACCTCATCCGTCGACGGCCATCTGATTCTCTGCGGCCTCAACAGCCAGGTTCTGATGCATTCGTCGTGGAAGGCATGACCACACCAGAGCGTCCTTTGACTGTCTCCTGCGTGGATGCTATCAATACAGACGTTACAGGTCTCGGAGCTACCGCACTTCTCTTCGGGAATAACAGTCCTTCGCGTTCCTTGAGATATCAACCTATTCGCCTCTGTACGGTTGACGTAGGTCGGGTTGCTGCGGTTCTCGTTGGGGTTTTCACCTTGTCGTCGACAGCGTCGGTAGCATTTCATAATGTAATATAGAATCGCTACAGTAATAAGAGGGATTCCTATTGGCAGCACGAGTACAAGGGCCAGAGCCCACCCAGATAGCTCGAGCTCCATTGGAATCTCGTCGGTCATGTTGCCGTGGTCATCTCCGCGGAGCCCTCTGAAGAGTGGCATCGCTAGGGACGTGTGGAGGCTCTTTAAGCCATCACGGTAGAAGTCGAGACAACCATCGGGCGGTGGCTGGAGACCTTCGCCGTGAAACCACAGGGCACAGTCGTCCGGGCCGAGTCGTCTAGCATAGCAGCTCCCATAGCAGGTGCCCTCTCCACCGACGCAGTCTTCACACGCGTCCTGCTCCCTTCGACCTTCAGCTAGTTTCATCGCTGTCTTCCCAAAGCCATCCGGCTCGGGCCAAGCCTCACAGGAACTCCTGGCCGGGCACCACCAACAAAGTGGGGAAGACGTGCACTCAAGACACGACCCGTGCCCCTCACAAACCTCGGTGGCGATCGCCTCCACTACTGCAGCGGTGAGGATGAAAAGATTCCATCGAGGTCGGCATGGTGCCATGGTGCTGCTACCGGACAGGCCTCCTACTGTGTGATTGATAACTGTTCAACTCGACAGCGGAGCCATCTAACGTATTTAACTCGTACAGAATGTACACCGTTTGTGGGTTGATGTGGGGAAGGTCCCATTAAATGCCACTGTAAATCGTGAAAGTCTACCGTCTTCGACTGGCCGATCGAGTCGTCCCCCTCTTCGGCCTTTCCGACAGGCAGCCTTGGATGGCCGTCTGGGAACAGCGACGATCACAACAGTGCTACGGCAAGTTCTCCCGTACTACTCGTTTCCGCGGAGCGATTCTCTTTGATGGGCTACAAGTCCCTTTGGCATCGGCTTCGTCCAGGCTGGCGTTCGACCGGCGTCGCTTGGGTTCCGGGGCCTCTGGGAGACTTAGACCAAATGGGACCGACGGAGCTATGGGGATGTACTTGTTAATGTTATCAAGTACCTGCCGCCATACAGTGGCCATGGCCGCAATGAAAGGAAGTCTTACTGTATTCACAGTATGCTCCACGCTATCACGAGTATTATGCTCCTTAAGATTGGATTGAGCCTTCACATGTACGCTAGGACAGGCATCGTATCGTACGTAATACTGGTCAGAGGAGGGGATGGAGGTATCCTCGGCGCCAGGGGACAGGAATGGCTCCCCTCGGTTGAGCTGAATCCAAAGCTACTACCATTCCGCCGCGTCAGTTCTGCTACCCAGACGGCGGTCTCCATCGACCAGCACTTAGCCACACTCGTAAGGCTGTAGCCTCCCCCACCCAACACCAGCGTTGGTATGCCTAAACGACGCAGCTCTTGGACCTGCTCAGGGCCATCTAGCTCCTTAGTGCCTCGCCATGCTCTACCGCTGTGGCATGGCCTCTTGTAGAGAGATTGAACCCGCTATGTGAAGTGAGAAGATCTCCAGCCAGCGAGTCCGAGCCAGACTGCACTACTAGGCAACTCGGCCTGAGGCTGGTGTACGGGAACCGCCGCGATTTACGCCTACCGAAATCGTTGGAGAAGCGCCTCTAGTGTCGTCCGCAGCGCGTAGAGGAATAGATCGTCGGTGAGCCCGGGCTTCATAGGGAGGTTCACTGCATGGCCCTTCCCTGGAGTTCCGTCCGGTCCTATATCGTACACCGCACCTGAACTGATGAGTTGCAAAACGTAGTGGGAGTGAGGCGTACCGGTGCCGGGGAATGAGTTACCGCTGCTCTTTGAAGGCGCCGAGTGTATCGAAAGTGTCACTACCCGAGGGCAGGAGTAAAATGCCTCTTCCACAGCATCACCGTGATGATAATCAAGATCAACATAGAGCACTCGATCGTATCTAAGGTCGAAGCCTGCACTTCACTCCATCGCAAGATACGTACACTTCGAGTAACTTAACTATCGCTAGCACGATGTCATTAACGTAGCAGAATCCAGCAGCGTTGGCGCAGTGGGCATGATGCATCCCTATCAGAGCATGCTCCTCACACAGCACCCCCCCCTCGGACCTCCATTCCAGTTTATGGCCACTGGCCGACTCTCTGTGTTATCGCAAAGCCATTGGGCTGCATCTAGCGAAGCCCCTGCCGTTCGACAGCAATAGTCGTAGACTCCCTCGAACAGGGTGCAGTCCGTCCACGGCAGCAATGACAGATTGTACTTCACGAACCTGCCAGCTGAATCCTGCTGCGTCGCTTGGGACCCTCTGAGCTAGTACGGATCCACAACATGCCTCTTCCTTTCGGTCTCAGAAGGGTTACGGATGAAGTCCAGGTATCGTCGATCGTGAAACACAGCGAGCTCGTCAAAGGTAGCTGGTTCGAAGCTGTACAGGGACAGCCGATTCATTGGCGACTCGGACTCCTAAGGGAGCTTCTACGGTACTGTGATGAGCACTGGGCCTACCAACAGACCGTAGTTGAGGATGAGGGAATGTGTGAGCCTTAGACGCTCTGGGTCCATAGGATGGTCACCACAGCCACCAACAGCAAACTTGAAGGCTCCTATATCCGTGCCCTCTACGACCTCGTATCGACCATTGCCTGGACACAAGGAAGACACTACGATCATCAACAACAACCGGCTCGAGGAGTTCGATTCGTTTTGAGTACTACTGTCTTTGCGATTTACTAATCAATATAATTTCCTGTCGGTGTTCCCTTGCCCATCAACGTTCGTTATATCCCCCTGGCTTCCCCTATTATCATTGCGTCCCTCGTTCCCCCGTCCAGAGCGGTAAGATGACTCCTCCTCACCCAGTATTCTGTGATGTATGTCAGTGAAGTACGCTACAGGCCTGGGAGTGTCAAATCTGCTGCTAGTGGTAGCTGGTAACTTGCCCGCCTCCGCGGTCGCCGAGTCCCGGGGGGCCATAAGAGTAGATAAATAATTCTGCGACCGCTGAGATGTACTGTTGTTTTTTAAGGGTTATCTCCACACTGGACAAGATCCTCTGCTGTACTGATCAGTCTGGTCTGGGGTTCGTGGGCGATTTCACCAATGGCGATTAGGGGTCTGCGCAGTAAAATGTGTGAAAGTTATGGTATGAATCTGCACGCATGCGCAAACGATTCGGCGCGATGTCACATTTCCAGCTGAAACAACACGAGTTGCTCTGAGGTCTTTAAGTAATCGCAATCACAGTCATCCCGGATACTAGGGGACTGCATGGAGAGAGTAGTGTGCTTCAGGATAGCTCCGTACGGTGCGTTTGATTCGCGAACGTCCGGCCTCGAACCCATCGATGTTTTCCCTAAGCGCGAAAATTGCTATTAACGGTACATTGTCACGACCGCAAGCACTATGAACTTTATCTTGTCAGGAGGTTTGACTTGGATGTCTTGGATGGGTGCCTCCTCGCCTACATCATCTGTAACCAATAGGAAGGTGTTATCGTCGACACAGCAGTCCAGTAGTAGACAGCTGCCAGTGAGGCAGCAGCAGCAGCCGTCCTCCTATAACGTATGGTGCTTAAGTGATGGCACACCATTCAACAAGGGCCTGTGCTATCCAGTACACTATGCATCATCGATATCCCTAGTATACCCCACCGAGACCACCGCCGATCACCACTACGAGTTCCCTCTCGAGCCGCCATCTCGGCCACAAGGCTGGTCCATCCAGGAATGGAGGATCGCCTGTGATGCTGTTGCTGATGGCATTACCACTACTATATTTAAGCGCGTATAATATACTATTATTAATTCTGCCCGATCACGCAGACCACTGCCCCTTCAACAACAACCGTGGAGCTCCACCTTGCACCAGCGTCGGTTGGCATTTTTTCGGACGCTTCCATAGCAAGCCTTCCATACTGGAAATTAGACGGCTTGCAGTAAAGTCTCAGTATATGAGACGCCCTATTTCTTAGCTTAGACTCCCTCAATGGCATTCATGCTGTTTTGAGTTGGTGAATGGTTAGTTGCCAGTGTAGCGCGTCAGGGTACTGTGACCGCCGGAGTATGGTTGGGATGCTGCCAGAGTCCGATGAGGCTCTTGGAGATCTTCTACTCACTTTACCCACTGACGATGAGCTGCTTCAGGTCGGAGAGGAACGTATCCCTATCACGCGGGAGAGGAAGTCTGCTCGGTGAGTGCGGCAAAGTAGAGTGGCATTTCCGTATACTGCCAACGGAAAAAGTTTCGGAGGAGATTTCACGGAATTTTCGCTGTATCGACTTTATATGCTGGAGTTCTACTGCGGTGATTCCCGGTAGATTTTCAGTTCGGTGGTGGGCAAGTCGCGGAGATTCGGTGATACCGTTCCTTTCAGAACACTTTCCTGTGGGGTAGGTACCGTGGCCTGTGTGATAGCTTCCGAGATGACATCCGAGGCACTGATGATAAGCTAAGGCTATCGGCTTGCAACTTTGAGCTGCAGTATGCCAGTACATACTTCACCAGACTTAATATGCTAAAGTGAGTCACGATGGTTGGTCCTACCCAGCATCGTTCCGAGTGAAATGGGTCCCCGACTGGACACCAGAGATGCATATAACTTCATGGCGATGAGATAATGTGGAGTTCTAGGGAAACGGTCCTAGAGTAGAGATGTAGCAGAGCGTTCGGTGGGAAGTACGTTGCTAGTGAAGGAAGAGGAATGAAAAACAATTTAATATTTGCATATGTTCCTTGCTCTATAGCACCCTGTTGAGCGTCCGTGTGGTCTTAGGCGAAGCGTTCTCGAGGCAGCTAGAGTGAAGTGGGTGATATCCAAGGCCATCCCTGGTGACCATCTTCTAGAGGGAATAGGTCATGTCACTGACCGTGATCGTGGGGTGGGTGTATTGGTAGTACCAGAGGTCGCTAGGCCCCTACAGGTTCCAGTGGCGATCTATGGATGTCTCGTAAAGGAGGTCAAACTGCGGCCTTCAGTACTGGCTGAGATACAGAAGACCGCTGGGGTCAGCGGCATACATCCGGCCATGGTAGTCGGGTCATTGGGAGGTGGCCTGGAGGCAGTGGCGTGCACTCTCAGACTTCCCAGGGTTATTCTGTTACTGATACCTATACATCTGATGAGGATAAGGTGTTCTTGGAAGACAGCAGTTCTCGTATTCAACTGGTGGTTAAGGAGGGTTCAAGTGTCGACCTGAGCAAGCTGTGTCAGGGGCTGGTAAGTTGGCTCATTGGGAGCGGTGGTGTCGTAGAATCTCGGACCACTCCGTTTGCGGAGCTCTCTTAACTGCCTCGCTTGTGCAGGTGCTGGCATTCAAGGGTACTCGAGGGCGCGGGTGTTTTGAAGTTGATGATGTGGTACGTCTTGACGCTATGTCAGATTATAAGGCCTCTGTAGGCCTTCCCCACGCCGCTCGTTCCCAGGGCCCTCCCTGCCTCGAGTGAAGGGGGCCCTAAGTATGTTGGCTTCGTAAGTGGTTTGTGTCTAGGACAGGAGTCAGAGGCTCGTGCCATGCTGGCAGAGTGGATCACTGGCTCTGCAGGTTGGTCTGCTAAACCTGGTGAGGCTACAAGCTACGCATCTCAGGTGGACCAGGAGGAGGAGAAGGCATTGATCCTTCGGCTTTGGTTAGACTGGTGATCGCTGGTGACACCCTGGCTGGGGTAACCACACAGGAAGACTTGAAGAGGGTTGATCAGTTAGCACAATCTCAATGGAAGGGGAATGAATTTACGTTTCAGATTTTTGGTCCAATTAGCGCGCTCAGTACCGGTCACGATTCTGCCTGGCGCCCAGGACCCGGCCAACTTCGCCCTGCCACAGCAGCCCTTACACTCGGCCCTCTTCCCAGAGTCAAGGAAGGTGCAGGACCTCACCGCCGAGACCAACCCAGCAAGGCAATGCTCGGCTGCTCTGCTGCCGTTGGTTCGACTTGTACTCTATCAGGTTTGAAGTTGACGATTGCGTATTCCTCGGAAGTACCGGTGCCTGTGTGAAGGAGGTAATGCAGTACTCTACGACTGCCGATGGTCTCGGTAAGGCCGGCTCCAAAGTGTCGAGTCTCATTAAGACTTAGATGCCTTGGAGCTGACGGCCAGAGGTCGAGTCATTGCCCCGACAGCCCCGGATACCATAGCTTGCTATCCCTTCCCTAATTTTGACCCATTGGTTGTTGTCGATGGTGAGCCTGCACTCTACGGTTGTCGCATTACTTTTGCTATTTACAGAGGAAGCTGTCCCTCATGTGATGTTCTCGTCGAACCATACCAAGTCAGATTACAGAGTTGTGGATATCGGTGATACCACCAGGCTCACGCTCCTTACCATCAGCTCATTTGTGTCGGGTAAGTGTCCCTCTTCGAAGCAATCGCATATTGTAGCTGTGTTCCCCAGAGCCAAGTATGTTGTTGGTGAATGTGACTGAACCTAGCGACGTTGTTAAGGTCAATTTCAAAGCTAATATGTGTGGAGTGGATGGTGAAGTGGTATCGATGGACACCTCATCATAATGCAGAATTCATTCGGCTTCTTTTACTCTCCTATATTTTGCGTTCGAGTGGTATCTAGAGAACCCTTCAAGTCGACTGCTAGGAGAGGATTCCGACGAAGCGTTCGGTGATGCGCATCAGACGCACTGACGTTGTATGACGGCAAGGGGATCTGATCGTATAATACGATTCGTATTACGGGAATTGCACCAACTACCTGAAAGAAATGATCGGAGGGCCATAGTTATTAAGCAACTTTTGCGCAACTGATAGGGTATAATTAGACACCGTTTGATTCACACACTAAACATCGTTATATAAAATGGTTAAGACTTAAAAGGAATAATAGGATCCAATTGTAGTAGTATTACTGGATCAGGTACATCACCGACGATTAAGAACCATACTGTAGATTTGAAGATGCGGAAAGGGTGTTCTGTGATGGTCGTCTCTTCCAGACGCAACGCCTTTTTGATGTTAACAGCATCTGACTTTTGCTTATCATCAACTATTCCCAGTTCCCACATGCCATTGATAAGCTTTAGTGGCAGTCTTTGAAGTTGAAGGTTTCCATAGTCTTCCGTACGAAGTATTAAATTGCCCCATCTTCCTCCCTCTCGATCAGTGTGTATCCCAAGTGTACCATTGTTGATATCGTTAATTTCTGATATGATATACAACCCATCAGGAATTCCCTCCGGTTCACTTGAAGGAATGTTATTATCGTTAACCTTCGGTCGTTTGACCTGGATGGGTCCCTTCTCCAGCGTGAGGGGCCGTTTAAGCGCGGGTCTCAGCACAGGGAATCTATCAGGGTTAACATGAGGAGTTGATGGGCCAGCATGGTCATCAGACTTAATCAAAGTAATGAAGTCAGATACGCCACCAATAGACGAATATAGTCGATCTGGCAGATTGCGTTTAGGCCATACGCCAATCTTCAGTGTCGAATCCTCTTTCATCTTACACAGTATCATATCTTTATTCGTAGCTTTCTTATTTATACCCATCTCATTATACAATGATATGAAATACATATCGAGCTCACCGTCGAAGTAGAAGGAATCCGCATTGTATCTTCGGCCTTGGTATTCCAGATCTTTATAGATAGCTCCACGAGAATATTTCCGAATCGGCATCGTGTTGCTTATTAAGGGAGGTTTCCCATCAACACCTATTTCCAACATACCCCTTTGTCCTTCTTCTTGATCCGTCCCAACGTGAAGTGTTAGACTAGTTATCTTAGGAAGGGTATCAGATATTCTACCATTCTTGTTTGTTACAGCGGTGTATGTTCCAGCGGGAATGTCCAAGCCGGTGGCATAGTGCTCTCTTCTCGATTTAGCGGTACTCTCTACATAAAGCGGCCCAGAGGATAACAACAAAAAGATAAATGGTATACCAATAACCGTCATCATCATTATTAACAGACGTTGCAGTCTCGTTGTCAGTTACGTTATTCCACCACGTCTCCCATCTTCGCCGCCGTCTCGTCGTAAAAGCGGAGCGATGCGAACTTGGAGAGTGGTGTCGCACTAATAGATGCGGGATGTAACTTATATAGCCGCCAAAATATTACTCCTTAGTCCGAAAGGATACTGATATGAATAATACACCGAATTTCTAGAGTCAGAGCTCACCCAGATTCACCCAACATATCTAAGATAAAGTGGTTAAAGTAGATAGGTCAAGTAGTTTACCATGATAGAAAAGAGAGGGAGAGGATGGAACCGTTACTTGCTTGGAAACTCGACGGTGAAACCTTGGACGAAAGATACGAAAATAGGCTAGAATTAAACGACGTACGCGAGCGCCTGCCTGCGCACATGCCAGCAGTGGGGGCGTGTCTGAGGAGTCGCGGAACCATCGCTTACGAACCAATATGTGCATCTCCCAGTTAGGATTCCCAGTCTCATCATGCGCCAAGATTAATACGTAACTTTGTGGGTTCAATTGGACCCTCAAGCAACGCGGATGGAACTCGATACTTAGTGCCTCGCGCGCTTGAGAGGCACCACTCGACATGATCTCAATTTCAGAAACCGTGTGCTCGGCATTTCTGCGCACTTGGAAATCGAGCGGACGCGCTCTTGTGAACCTGATGCAATTTGAACGATAGTATCTTCGTGAAGCTTCTAAATGAGTTCCTGTCATACGATTCGGTCTTAGTCTACAAGCCAACGGAAGCCACCGTCGTGGCTCTGATTCAGAGTGTGCCGTGACTCGACAAACTTGCCCTGACACAAAGCATGTCCCAATCTAGCTTACACTGGAAAACACTGCGACGCAGATTCGGTAGCAGGCTCTCGATTGAAGCACCCACATATATCCAAGGAGTTAAAGATGAGGCAATCGTGGGACCTTAGCAGGCATCTTACCATTTAAAGTAAACCGATCTCGTTCCAGGCGAACTAGCTCCCGTTGCCAACACAATAGACAGGAACTGTCAAGCTAGCGTGTTAAAACAGGGATTAGTTCCACAGATTGTTCTACGCATAATGTCATCCTTCTGGGCTACTATCAAGGAGGCCTTTCGCATATCGTTCACTTCACGTTATGTATTATTATGGGCATGCTACCTTTTGATCGTAACTGGTTATTCGATTGCTACGTATTTTTCCCAGACGCATCCAACTGATGCTATCAACGGTTACATTGTGGCCACCTATTTGGTTTTTGTTATCATTTTGCCGCCTCCGCTGATTCTGTATTACTCGTGGCAGATGGAAGCTAGCCGCCGGAATCGGGAGCGCAGGCGCTTGAAGCGCGAAAGGGCTGCTGAAGCCTTCGCGGTGAAGTGGCGGCGCTGGCTTGACAAGCACACCAAGGTTGAGCCCTACAAGAAGGTTGCGCTTGAGCGGAATATCTCCCAATGCTCGACCGTTGCAGATGGTGATGATAGAGAATGCTGCTCAATCTGCCTTGTCGAGTTTGATGACGGCGACATTCTAAGAAATTTGCCATGTCACCATATGTACCATGACGAATGTTTTAATGAGTGCTTCTCTGAGCTGCCTCGAGGTAAGCACCATAAGTGTCCAATGTGCCGTGCCCGGATTGGTCCCGAGATTCGCGGCCATCTGGATGAGATCGGCAATCCTATTCCGAGCTGATATAGGTTATTGCATAGTGTCTATTATGTAACACTTCCTTATCATTTTAATTATGTCTATTTTTGTCTTGTAACTGCGTGCTGCAGTCAGTGATGACCACAATTTTCAAGTCTAGATCACTGTCGTTGTGTTGTTAGATTCTTCTAGTAGCAGCAGCCTTTTCTCGTGTGTGCCGGTGCGCGACAACAATAGTGATAGACACGCGACACAATTCTGTCTGAAAGCTATGTTTACAATCAGCATGCTTAACCTATGTATGAGCTACGAGTTTTCCTTGAGAAATTGGCAAACGCACAGGTGGCACTTTTCCGTGGGTAGTTTTCGTACTTCTTCTTTCATGACCATGAAGTTCACCACAGCTATTGCTACTTTGGCCTGTTTCGCTACTGCCGGTGCTATCACCAGCAACGAGGCTCGTGTTGACAACACTCTGGCCGAGATCCTCGCCACTGGAGTTCCACAAATAAACTCCATCATCTCTGCCAAACTCCCAAAGGCCATGGTCTTCAATCCGCCAGTCGGAATCGCCAGCTCCGAGCGTTCTCGTTTCCTCCACATCGGCGAGGGCTACAACGTCTCCCTGATGCAGCTGAACAACGTGGAGTCCCTTCAAGTCGACTTGATGGAGCCCTCCGTCACTTCGACGAACGAGTCCATTACGCTTGGCATGGATATCTCGGCGAAGTTCACCGAAGCCCCACGTGTATTTGGCTACGTTGATGCCTACTACGGCAAGCTCAGCGCCGAAGGCGATATTCAGGTCTCCATTGATGAGATATCTCTCAGCACTCGTATCGACCTCACTATAGCTCTGGTTGATAACACCGGTATCATGGTGAGCGCTCATATAGATGATCTTAAGATGGATCCTATCAATGTGGAGAATCTTGACATCTACTGGGGCATCGATGGTCACGAAATACCCCACTGGCTTGATGATGTGTTCAATGATCTTCTCAACCTCAACGTCGACCTTGCTGAGGACATCGGTCGGTGTATTGAGAAGGAGCTCATTAAGAAGCTCACTGCTGAAGGTATTGTTGTTGGCAACAAAGAGCTCACTCATTTCGCTCCTCTGATATTCCCTATGCTATTTGACAAGATCAATGCTTTCCTTCAAGCCTGAGCTATATAGTTTTTCCTCTCGGTTTGTCCAGTTTGTTTGGACAGTTTGAACCGTGTCTTGGCTTTAGTTCTCTTGGCTCTTTAAAGTCATATTTTCCTGGCTATCCGCTACATGTTGAGTTAATACTCATTAACAGTTGCTTAGCGTCAACAAGCACATAATTTCCGTTCATCTTCCGCGTTCCTAAAATCGTACATATTGAGCTTATCGCTTCAACAGTATTGATGCCTTCCACCTATCTCTATTGAGCGTATAATACTATAGCTAAATCAGCACCAATTAGCTAACTGCCCTCTAACAGATTCTTCAACGCATCTCCCGACCTCACTTAGCCTTAGACATGCCCTCTATGCGATATTGCGATGAATGATTTGTCGTACCAGATTCTTCCCGCTGGGAGCTACTGTAAGCACACAATCGTCATGGTCCCCTAGCTGTAAGACCTCTAGCTCTATTTTGTAAGAGTTTCATCGTCCTCAGGCGAGTACCATTTGTGAGCGTTTTGACGCGAGTAAAACCGCTCGTCTTTGTATAATCGTCGCGCCGCTCGCAAGAGACGTGCGATGTACGCAAGAGCATAACTAATCTGCTCGTTTGCAGACGTTTTTCTTAATTGATGCGTTTTTCCTCTACTACTGCTGCTGCCTTAGCCGTCGCCTTGTCAGTGCCCGTGTCGGTGACATGGGCCTGTACAACAGTTGCGGTATCCAAGGAAGCATCTAGCACTGGTGTGGCAATGCTGGCCCATTCAGCCGATTGCTTCATTTGTGACTCTCGTGTGGCTTTGGTCCCAGCTCGTGATCATAACGAGGGTGATGACCACAAGGTTTTCGGTATTAACCAGCCGTTCCCGAGGGCTTACAACGACAGAGCGGCCATCTATCTCCCTCCAGCCGGCAAGAACTTCACCGAGCCTAGCGCCAGGATCCCAGAGGTCCCGCACACATATGCTATGTGGGAGTCTAACTATCCTCTTATGAACGAGGAGGGCCTTACTGTAGGAGAGTCTAGTACCAACTCTAAGGTCCCTGGTGGTTTTGGTGTCGATCTTGCTAATCCTGAAACCGGTGAATTCGGTGAGGCCAAGTTCAGCATCAAAGAGCTCATCCGTGTTGGTTTGGAGAGGTGCACCACGGCCGAGTGTGCCGTAAAGGTGATGGGTGCCACCGCCGAAAAGTACGGCTTTTATCCCGAGTCTGTTGGCGCTGGTGAGTCCCTCACTATAGCCGACACTAAGGGGTCTACATGGGTGTTCGACATCAGTCATGACTCGACAGGCAAGTCTGCCATCTGGGCCGCCCAGAGGGTTCCTGCCGGTCATGTGGCAGCTATAGCCAACCAGTTCACCATCAAGGAGATTAAAGAGGATGAACCCGATAATTATATGTTTTCGGCCAATGTGAAGTCGGAAGCTCTCAAGCTAGGTTTGTGGGACGGCAAGAGTCCCTTTAGTTTCGTAAAGGCTTATGGTGTTAACAACGTTAAGCCCAGTTACACTAGTATCAGACTCTGGGCCATCTTCAACTATGTGGCCCCTGGCATCGAGTTCAATGTGGACCCTTTTGAGCTCCCCTTCTCTGTGGCCGCCACGAAGCCTATCACTCGTGATGACCTAATGGCTATCTTCAGAACCAATTACGAGGACACTCCCTTCGACATGACTCAGGGTATCTTGGCTGGAATCTACCATAATCCCTACAGAATTGAAGGTGGTGATGGTTTAACCCAAGTCCCTGGTGAGTTCGCTCGTGGCATCTCTATTCCTAGAACTACGTACACTATGCTGGGATATCCGGACCCGGCCAATCCGGTTGTTTTCTATGGTACAGACCAGCCCAGCTCAAGCGTCTTTGTACCGTTCCTCGCTAAGACATTAAAGGAGGCATCGGCTGATGATCTTGAGGGCTCGAAGAAGTTGTATTCTTCCTACTACCAAGAAGGCAACAGAGCCGACTTCTCTACGTCACGGGACAGCGCCTGGTGGGCATTTGATTTCGTCTCTAATTGGATGAACATGAACTACCAGAACATGTCCCAGCAATATGTCCAGCCCGCTATTGCCGAGTGGCAGCCCCAGATGCTAGCTGCCGCGGACTCGGCCAACACCAATGAGACCAAAGACGCTCAGGATGCTGTGGTGAAGGCTTGGTGGGATCTCTCTGATAAGCTGGTTGTCCGCTACAATGATGGCTATTATAGTTTCCCGGAGTCCGACCCCGAGAAAGTTTTTTATATGGGATATCCTGCCGATTACCTTGCCCAGATAGGCTTCAACAAGGACTACATTTACCCGAAGTACGTTCAAGCCGCTGGGACACCCGTACACGCCGCCGACACTATAATCGAAAGAGTGGGGATGTCCTACTGGTCGGTTGCAGTTGCTGTTGTGGTCGCACTTGTCGTCGGTGTTTTGGCCGGCCGTTTGTCGAGTAAGAAGCAGCGGGTGGCCGACACTCAAAAGGCTCTGTTGGCCTCGGAGCACTGAAGTCCGTAGACCTTTCGAGACTCCCGAGGGTTTTCATGATGGATCGAGCTGCTGCTGCTGAGTAACGTTAATGTCTCAATCACTGCCCCCCTCCCCCTCTCTCATAACATAGTTTCCAAATGTATCCTATTTCTGTCGTAGGCTACGGCATAAGAGGTTTTCTCAAGTCGCCGGGACACACATAAGGGATTTGCGTTGTGACAATTCGTGTCCCACTGCTAGAGTCAGGTTACTTTAGAGAGATCCTGATAT
Organism: Perkinsus chesapeaki; assembly: GCA_013115145.1. Lineage (NCBI taxonomy): Eukaryota > Perkinsozoa > Perkinsida > Perkinsidae > Perkinsus > Perkinsus chesapeaki. The sequence continues at coordinate 21,105 of JAAPAO010000194.1, forward strand.
GAGTCCTGTCTCGATGTTACTGGATATCTGCCCTGGAGTGGGAAGGGTAGTAGTTCTTTGGAGATGTCTGCTGTTACGGCTGGTGTCGATGTTCAGGAAGTCATGTGGTGCTCTTTCTGCATAGTGCTCCTAGTTACGGTTGTTAGGCTGTCGTGGTCCATTGGGCTGGATAGAGGTGGGAGGATCTGGAGGGGTTGGTCGGGATCAGCGTGTCGTCTCAGAATTGACTCGTCGCAAGTGTAAAGCTTCAATGCGGAGGAAGAGTAGGAATGTGAAGAAAGGGAGGAAACCAGCGACCTGCCCGCGGCACCGCGGCGGTCTCTCGAGAGTTTCGCTGGAGTCGGTGAAATCTGCCTTGGTCGCTGCTATTATGGTTCCGCTACGACGTCTTGTTATATCCCTGCCGAAGCCTTCGTACAGGGCCCCCCGTGATAGTGACACAGTTGGGGTACGGAAGGGAGCTGGTCGAAGGAAAAAACATAAGACTGATGAAGAAGCAGATGCAGAATGCCATCCCGATACTGACAATGTGGAGGCTTGTGCGGCGGCTCTCGAGGGACTGTCGGGACCAGCATTGGCTAATAGTGATGCGGCAGTACAGGCAACTGAGGATGGAGCCGGGGCTATGGAGGGTTGGACTATTGTGGAGAGGGCCTGTAGACGACAGCATTCTAGTGTTTCTGATAGTACCTCCTGTAGCAGTAGTGATAGAAATGCAGCGGGCCGTAAACAGGGACGCAGCAGAAGCACACCATCACCGCCGGTACAGCCCTGTCTCGGGCGAAGGTCGATGGGCTATACGAAGGCTCCTCCTTTACGCCAGAAGCTTCCCATTAGTAAGTCTACGCACTTCTAGAGGTGGCTAGATAGTTGGTGTAGGGAAACAAGATAAGCCAAAGGAGAAACATGGACGAGATGGGGGAAGGATAGGGTCAGACAGGTGATATAGAGAAGGCGTGCTACAAGTATAGGGACCCCTTTAGAATCGATAACACCATAACGCAGAGCAAGAGGCATGTTTGGGGCGTTGTTGAAGCTGCCAGGTCTCTCGAGGGACCACTAGTATCTTCTATTGCATCCTCAGAGGTAGTAGAGCCGCGAGGTTGATCCTGGGATGGGGTTCTGCACAGGATGCTCCTACGTACACTGCCCGCAGCATGGGCAAGGTTGCTCCTTCGACGGCAGCCCCGAGTGAATGTCGACTACTCGAGGAGTCCCCTCGGAGCCTACTGGATTCGTTGTGTGTTGCCGAGCCGCTATATCCCGACTGGGTTCAAAGGCTTATGGATGAATGTGAGGATGACGATAAGCAGGATTTGCCTCAAGTCGAGTATCCATCGCCCGATCCATCTGTTGACTCGGTTGTTGTTGTTGCTGCTGCTGCTGCGCCGGAATTCTCCCCGGTGTTCTCGATCATCTACGACACGTTGCACCCTTGTGGCATATGGGTGGGCCTTAATCACCTAGTTCGCAAGATTGGATACGCCTCGGGTGCCTGGGAAATGATATGGAACCTGGCCGACATCGGCTGGATTCAGTTAAGTGACTGTGGTCTTTACTGCCGTCTAGGCGAACGTTGGGGGAAGTATGAAACCATGTTATCACCACCGGACGAAGTGACCGATAAAGATAGCGCTGTTGCGGTCTATTCGGATTCAGTGGACTACTTCCCCCTTTCTGATTGGGAAGTCGGCGACAACCGACTCTCCTATGATAGACAAGATTCCATTGTTGGTTCCTCAGAAGGACACCAACAAGATCCTATGGGTTGGGCCCCTCCTCCGACACTTCCGAGAGGCTTTGCCAATCCACCAGCTATGATTATTGGTCTTATTAAGTAAAGAGTTGATAAGTGTTCTTGTTCTAAAAGTGGCAGCCTCGTTCAGTCGCTTGGCCACCAATATTGTACCGTTAGCTGCTGCTCTACGCCTGCATATCTGCACTCCCTCTACTAGCAATGATTGCCTTCTCACGTTCTCTATCTTAGAATCATGATTAGTTTCATTCCCTCTCTGTGTTGTGTCTCCCTTCCCGAGATACCTCCCTTACAGTGGCTTAACCTACCCCATGCATTTCCGCAACTCTACCATTACCAGCGCCACTGCCAAGTCTTCCCGGCGCTCCCTATCACCAGAGCTTGATTTGTTCAAGTCGCCAGAGCGCATAATAGCTCTCGGTTGCCTCGCCGTCATTGCTGTCGCTGTGGCCTTAGTATGGTACGAGAGCTACTCATCCGTCAGTGATGGCCTAGACCATTGCGTGGTTGATGATAGCCATCCAGAGGGGCAGTCCCTGGTTGGTATTGTATTCACTTACCTTGCTCTCATTTACGTTATGTGGCTTACTGCTGGAGAGATATCACTGTGTAGAGGCTTGTCGAAGGGTATGTGTGATATCACCGGTATAGGCAAAGGGTCCATGGGGGAAGATGTCGAACGGAAGAAGGAGAATAAACGTCGAATGAAGACTGCTTTGAAGAAGTAAGAAATGTGAAAGCAGACTACAAAGCTCAGAGGTCACCGCCGCCGCCGATAGCATGGTTTCATAAGGCTGTGAGTTACAATGGCTTCGTTGGATAGCGATAGCGACTCCGGTTAGGGTCGAAACCTTTTTTGTCTTTGTTCTTTTTCTGGTAGCATACGTAGGAGATTGAGCGTACAAAATAGTCGCTATGAATACCTAATAACATGCTTCTTCTTCTGCCTGTTCAGGAAGAAAGGTCTCAAGTCCAGGCCCCCCAGCAAACGCTTAAGGTCATGCTGCCGTCTACCATGCATCACCTGCCGCTTCGATGAGATATGTGAGTACATGCAGCCACCAGGGACCTGGGTATCCCTCACTTGGCTGAGGCATCGGCTTGATCGTAAGGGTCTTAAGGCTCTCGATCATATGCTCAACGCCGGCTGGCTGGACAGTAGCTCTTGTGGAGGCTACTGCCGGGCCTGTCCTATTGGCGACTTCACTTTCGATGGCCCCGTACCCAACCGGACTGGACCATGCCCCCCTCCCTTAGCTGAGTCCAATTCTATAGAAGGCTTTGTAGAGGTGCAGGAGCCAATCGAAGATGTCAGCGGACCGGAATCTGATTGGGAGGTCTACGAATGTTCACTATAGAGCTTTTCACGCTCTTCCTCTAATAACGTATAAAAATATATTACAGTTGTAAGGTTGCAGTAGTCGATATTAACTAAATAGTCGTGTCGCTACAGGAGCTGATGATTAAATGACTTATCCAATTTATGAATGCCACCAGCTCTCTTGTTGGGTTGAAATAGTTCGCTCTCAATCACCACAGAACGCTCGGACGATGGCAGTAAGGCTGCGGAGGCTCCTCACTAGAGGCTTCAGCTCCACACCGACGACTTCATCATCCGGGGTCATGTCGACTGTACGGCAAGCTGTGCCAACAGTAGCATCGGTTCGGCATGATGGAATGCTCCTGCATCCTGAAGTGATCGGCCAGGTGACAGGAGCATCCCCCACCGCCGGACATCAGCAATAATACCTTTAGGTTGTCAAGAACTGGGATCTCCATAGCTACTCTTTATTGGAGGTAGCGCCGTGGATGAACGCTTCACCGGCCTTACAGGAGCGGTAAGCTCACTACTGTTCCGGCCGTCTAAGGGCCGTATGCCTTGTTGGACGGCGATTTCGTAGCGAGGACTAGAGGTCCTGGTCAGGTTCGCAAATACCTTGGATATCTTTCAATTGTGTGATCCCACCGGCAAGGTCATGGGTCACTACGATCGAGGGGTGTCGGCTCTCCTTCGGACGACAATTAAGTTGGGGGACAACAATGCAGTTCCATGTGGGCTTGTTTTGATGTAAGCATTGGCAGGCTCTGCTGTGGAGAATGGGACAGGTACGAAACACAGGAGCATGCCACCAATGAATTCTCCAGGCTGCAGATGCGCTCCATGACTGAAGGGTAGGCAGCAGGGCTTCCTGAATCTTGGAATATCTTCTAGGTACGCCGATGAGTGGCTAAATGAGATGCAGCCAGATGATGGGGAACCGGTCCCCGGGGTGATACTCACGGTGCATCACTACGATCCGCAGGTGACCCATCCAACACAGTACGAGATTGAGAGAAAGGACGGCATCGCAAAGTAGAGACGTTTGGGAGCGATGGAGACAACTGGATGCACAGGTTGGTCTGCGTTGTACGGGCACTGCATGTGAAGTACTTCTGGCCACGGGAGGCGCCAGATGGCCAGGTAGTACCGGACCGTGTCCTTGCTGGGCTATTATGAGATGGTAGCAGGTCATCCAGCTTGCCCCTGGCCAGACCCTCGGCACGTCTGATGACTACAATATAGTAACAGATCTACAGACCTGGGAGAGTGGGGAGAAGTTCAGGGAGATGCCTCAACAGTAGGCGTGTCGTCGGGATAAGGATGCTCATCAGCACCATCAGGGACACAGAGGACCCAGAGGACTTCTTCCGAGTCCTGCCGTGGGTGAAGGACCGAACTAAGAGCGATTTCGTCAGAGCCACCTATGCTTTCGTGAAGAGAGACGAAGCGGGAGGTAGGGCGAGATTTCGGAACAATCTGCAGCTCCCTCCCCAGATATCACATCGGTCGTGGCCGCCATATCGGTCACTGGAGATGTGGATACGAAGAAGCCTGCACGGTTGGTGATGTCATGTCCCTACGTGGACACAGAGTCGGTATCTCCAGAAGAAGCCGAGCAAGCCTTGGACACTGTCCTGCAGCATGTCTTCGTTAAGTACAAAAGAAGCGTGTAAGATGGCGGAGGTGAAGACCAGATACTTTGCTCTCTCAGAGGGGTTATTCTCTACGATTCGAAAGATACCTTCTATGAGTTCGCAGAGGAATCGATTCTACCTCGTCACCGGTATTGGACCGAGAAGGAGGCCGGGATATGTCTCACTGCTGGTGCGTCTGATCATAAGTGGCCAGGCTCGAATACCACCTTCCCTTCAGTTCCGGTACAGATGCCAGTAGCTGCCCAAGAGTGCCTGCTGCATTCGCCCTATGTTATACCGGCGGAATTCCTCAGCTTCGAGACCTACTTCAAAACCCCTACTGGATGATTGCCTCCATGCAGTTGTGATTGTTTCCGGTAACCCCTCTGTTGAGTTCCTCCCAGTGGTACGTGACGCTGTAGTACCGGTTTGATGAGGCAGCTAGTACTGGACACCCTCGGCGGGCGTCGAACGTCGGCCGTGGTCATGTGCATAATTGGTATGCTCTGTCTTGAGTACTTCACTTGCCGTTTTATACTGGCTCGAGTGCCATACACTGAGATAGACTGGAGGGCCTACATGCAGGAGGTAGATGACGACTGCCATGCTCTATGGCCTGGCATTGCGACTTAGGTTGAAGGCTGGTTGGTAGACGGTGACACTAACTACTACCATCTCAAGGGGGACACCGGGCCGCTGGTCTACCCGGCAGCTTTCCTGTACCTCTACGCCGCTTTGCGTTGGATAGCTGGTGGAGATGGCACTGACATCGAAGCAGCCCAGCAGGTGCGGCGATACCAGTCGAAGGCCACTTTAGGTTTTTATCAGGTGTTCTTCTGGCTTTACCTCACCACAGTGGCTACAGTGCTCACCTGCATGGCATACGCTGGAAGGAAGAAGTCGATCCCGCTGGTCTTCTATGTGCTTGTGTGCTTCTCCAGGAGGACCCACAGTATTTTCCTGCTTCGCTTGTTCAACGACGCTTGGTATGCCTGCGGTTCGCCTCCCCTCCACTTTTCCATTAGGTGCGTGGCCCTTGTCCATCTGTCAATCCTCCTTATGCTTGTTTTTGGGTATCGTCGTCTAGGCTGCATCGTCTACAGTTTGGCAGTTGGTGTGAAGATGAATGCATTTCTGTGGGCCCCAGGAATTTTCGTTTTCCTGATGGGACCTGGAAAACTCACATGGCGGAAATTTTTTACGACCTTGTGTTTTGTCGCTGTATGGTGTGGTGTTCCACAGGTAGGTACCGCTCTTTATCACCCGGCAATCGCCTGTTGCAGGTCCTGCTCGGGCTGCCCTTCCTCACCACCTACCCGGTGGCCTACCTGCATAAGTCGTTCGAGCTTTCACGGGTATTTTTCTACAAGTGGACAGTCAATTTCAAGTTCCTTCCCGAAGAGGTCTTCGTGTCCCCCGAGCTTGGCCTCCTCCTTCTGGCCGGTACCATTACCCTCTGGGCATGGTTCGCCTTCAGAAAGTGGATCCCAAATTGGGTGGCGCAGGACCCTTTGCTTGTGCTCTACAGCAGCAACTTCATTGGTGTGGCAATGTCTCGGACAATCCATTATCAGTTTTATTGCTGGTCAGTTCGCTCCCCGTTTTCTCTTTGTACCCGAATACTTTCAGGTACTCGTTCACGATCCCCTATCTCCTCTGCCGCAGCCAGTGGACTAGGCAATCAGCCATAGACTTTGCCATTAAGATGGGCACATGGTTTGCTATCGAGTAGGAGAAGCACAACGGCGGTGGTCGAATGTGAATCTCAGATACGCATACAATGTCCCTCCTACAGCAGAGTGCCGGACGCTGCCTAAAGGAACCGAGTTTTGTGACAATCCAGCAACCGCATTCAGCAGCGGGCTGCTTCAGCTCGCCCACGTTATGTTGTTAGTGGGACTCGCAAAGTCCAGTACGGGTAGGAGAAATGAGAAACTTGATTAGTTCCCTTATATGGCCATGTTGCGTTTTGCAGTAAGGCGCATATTGCGAGTAGCATTACTCCACTTCCTCTTCCCGCCCACCTGAATGACCTCCACAGAAGGACGGTCTTCGACGGTCTTCACCAGAGGGCGATTCTCCGTCAGCTTCGATGAGGGTGACACATCCTCTGGTCGATCAGTCGTGCTAACCAGATCCGAGTGTGGCGGCATACCATCCCACTCATACCGTGTTGGAAGGTTCGTATGTTGTCACCTTACTGCTGTCTGGAGACAAGTCGGTCGATTCAAGGTATTGGATGCCCCATATGAGGGGATCACTCTACGCCGATATTAGCGCTCTCTCAGTGAATACTCGTGATCTGTATTCGTTTTAGTGAGGTTACCTCTCATTGGTCAATAATGTTTCTTGGCCTTTTGTCTTTTAGCTTTCGTGAACTATCAACCCATTTCACCCTTTCAGTTGTCGTTCAGGCATTTGTACAGCTCTTTGGTTATTCCTCTTATGTTTCTTGCAAGATCGGTTTTATTATCCGCGCGGGTTCTTATCTGTGCTAAAGCACTACTGTAATTGTCGCTGCCCCGCTGCTTCAACTGTTCCTTTATTATTCGCTATCAGTCACTAGTGGCACATCTCTGTATCAAGTGTCGTGTTCAGGAGTCATTCGTACCACCACAGCGTTAGTCACTCCATAAAAAACAGTCTTATGAAGAGAGAAACTTGGTATATTACGAAGAGGGTAAACGAGCAAAGCTTTCGCCAGTAGTAACATCCATTCTGAAGTCTAGTCCAGCAGGGCACACTTGATCAGCTTCAACTTTCTGCCACTCGGTGGTCGGATGGAACGGTCGCTTGCCAGGAGGAAGAGCAGCCTTCTTTCGCGAGTCCTCCTTTCGCTCTTCATCAGTCTCATCTCGGAAAAGGTACACAGACAAGCCAATCGCGACAGCCGCGATCGCTATCATTGTGACGGCTCGTCGATGGCGTGCGAATGCTTGTTGAAGGGACATAGTACTTTGGAAAACACTACCTGACTATTATTAAGAAGAGCAACCAAAACGAAAGGCGGAAGCCTGTAGGAGAAACTTCAGTAGAGTTTAACCACGCAGTTGAGCACAAACCGGTGTAGTCTCTTGAAGAAAGGAAGTAATAGAGAACTGAAGCAAGTGTACGCGAGAACAGCCAAACCCGTCCAATCCCTAAATGATAAGACACTTCGATCCAAACGCAACTTAACATTGTTGTCCTCTGCATACAGTGGCTTGGATCTGAGCAACGTAACACGGATTTTTTAGAAGGCACCTGGAGGTCTGGTCTTACCTGTAAAAATGTGAGGTGGTTGCTGGCTGCAGCCCTGTTACACTTGCGATTCTAGCAACACCCCTATCGGCATCAAAGGGTGGATCGATGCTGAGGGCGATGGCTTTGTCTTCGAGCTCTGGTGACGCGGCCAACACAATGACTCGAGGGACTGTGATCCAGTCCCTAAGACACCATAAGGTAACGCTATCACGGAGAGACGTTTCCCTTACAATTGCAAGAGTTCTGCTTGTGTTGCTCTAACGAGGTTAACCCGATAAAAGCGAATGTCGGGGAAGCTGCCGGCGAGAAACTGTTCAAACTCGACCACCGAAGGTTCATCTGAGATCATCTCTAGCCAGCAGAAAGAGAAGCCTGAGCAGCTCACATGAGAAAGGATTTGTTGAAGAGTAGAGGATAAGGCCTGTGGGGACCATGGCGGGGAGCTCGGGAGACTTATTCCACAACGACGCCGAGTAGAAAACTGCAGATGCCTCTGAGACTGTTAACTCTTGTATGGGAGCATAGCGGACACACTGGTGGGAGACGGACGCTCGAGAAGGTGTGTCGGGATAGAGGTGCTGGTAGGACGAGGCTACCGATGAACGGGGTAAGAGGATTGCCAGGAGAAGGCACTGCGACAACAATGGACGCAAAAACATTACTCAACTGTTGGCGAAACACTAAGCGGTCGTGTAACGCAAAGCCATTGGTGAAGATGAAAGGAGCATGGTATTAAGGCATGGGAATCATACCTCCTCAGCATCGGTAAACATGACACTTTTCCACATGGAGCCATCCCTGCTGCGGCCACCCGTCGGCTCGTCTTCATCGGCAGCGGAAACCCGACGGTCAGCAATCGACTCTTGTCTTTCAACCTCAGCTGTGATGGGGCTATCAAAGGAGTCCCCAGCTAGTAACGAGGGAGCGGCCCTGCTGAGTCTTGGTGTCGGAGTGAGCCTCTTAGCGACATCGGACGATAGAGTTGATGTACCCCTCTTGACAGGAGGGGCCAGGAAGACGGTGCTCTTACGGGGCATGGTAGAGCCCCTCTGCAGAGCATCCGTGTCAAGTGAGCCAATCGCCCGACTGAGCCTGGACTCGTAGCCTTTCTTCTTGAAGTAGTTCCGTCTAGAGACGCTCTCTCGGACGATTTTCACAAGAGAAAGGAAGAATTCTTCGCTCATGCCGGTAAGAGTCTTCTTTTTAAACGATTTCCTAGAAGTACATGTCCGAAGGGATCACAGGTGCTGCAGTACATGACGGACGAAGAGGAGTCGACGTTGGAGTCGATAGTGATCTCTCTCTTAGGCCAATCAAAGTTAGCATTGCAGATCTCTTCAAGAGAGTAGCTGGCTCTCAGCCGCCTAAGTGTGGCATTCTCGAATACCCTAAGGAGGACTGCGAGAGACTCGATTCATGCTTAACTTACTCTAGATAGCATTGGTAGTCATCTATGTCTCTGACGCAGAAGAACAGCCTTCGTCGAGGTAGGCACTTCACTTGAGACTTCTCCATGAAATACTCTCCTAATCCACCCTGTCATTATACTTCTGCACCTCGTTCACAGATACCATCGTTCAGCCTCTCTTCAGCATCATATGGGTCGAGCCTCTCTATGGCATTCTGGCTGGGAGGATTGCCTCGAGGTCGCCAGCCCAGCGCTGTCTTACTGCCATTTACCTACTATCACTAAGGATACAACGTCCTCTACACTGACTCCAAGCCGGCACCTCTGGGTCCTTTGTGTCAGTGTCTTCCCAAGTGACCCGACTCGGTTTAGCATCCTCGACCGCTAATTTTGAGAGTTCTGCTAAACAATCTCGAGCAATACTAGCCCACCAGAAGAGGTGTCGCTGGTGTGCTGGCTATCATCCTGGCCGTCATCCGAGGTAGTGCCAAGCAGCTCCCTTAGTCGCTCGACTTCACGTTGCAAGGAGTCAGCCTCCCTCTTCAGCTTGTCATTCTCAACGATGAGGGTATTCCCTTTCTTGTCGGCAGCGGACTTCTCTTCTATTGCAGCATCGGACGCCCTCTCTCTTACGCCTCTTCGAGCCTGCCAAGGCATGTGATACCGAATAAGGAGCATTCATGTACATTAAGATGCCACTGATTAAAGTTCACTGAGCATACAGAGACTCTGTGGTACTCCGCTGTAATGGTCTCCGCAGCCCGCGTCATCCTCAGCAGCAGCCTCTCCGCCTCGGCAGCGACTTCCCCCAGCTCAGAGCCTGTTGGACGGGTAATGGTTAAGGGGTGGCGTATCTACTCTTGCTGTGCTCTAGTTGCCTGACGATAGCCTCTCTGGATGCTGTGTGGAACCACTCTCGAAGGACATTTGAGAGGAGATACATGTCGGTCTGGCGGGATGACTGGTCCACCATAAGGAAGGCGATAGACTTTTGCGAGACGGACAACTGCCTTCTTAGATCCAACTGAGATGGATGACTGAATAGATCTCCAGAGCCTACCTACTTCTCGCTGCTGCACCCCCAGTAACAGCGCCGCAGTCTTCCATGCCGAGAAAGCCTCTTTCTTCAGCAGGTCGGTCCTCCCTTGCTCGGCTCGATCGAAGAAGCCATCAGCCAGCGCCAGCCGGGCCTCCTGTGCCATGAGTTGAAGATCCTGTCGCATAAATCATGCACCCACAGGCCGCTGTTCGCCGGTACTAGGTTGCTCTCCTCTAACTTGTCCTTGTGCCTCTTGAATGCCTCCTCTCTCACCAAGTCCCTCCATGCAAGAAGAGCTACGTGAACTAGCCATACCGACGTTGTCACTTCCGCAAATCGCGAACTCTAAAAGGCCAAGTATCACTAACAATCTCAGTTTGATCAGCACTAGCGCGTCCAGTTGCTGTTCTAGTCGGGCCTCAGTCTGGGAAAGCCGGGCCTGGTGGTGAGCTGCCATCTCCTCATACCACTTCACAACGTCAACTTCTCTCTTCCATCCCCGGAAGGACACCCTTATCAGGGCCTACCGGCATTGATAGTAACAAGGGGCTGCTTGCTATGCCTCACACACCTCGTTTTTGAGGACGGTCTTGACGCCCTCCTTCATAGCAGCAAAGTACTTGTCGCCCCACTCTCTTATACTATTATGCTTCCTCTCCACAGCTAACTGACGGCAAAGATACTCACATGTCGAAGAGGTAGTCACCTCCAATCTGTCCAGTGAGACGGTCTTTACATGAGCCCTCCAATGGTAAAAGGCATCGGCTTGCATTCCCCTCTGGAGGGACTCGTTCGAGCGGAGGATGAAGCTGACACCCCAGGTAGCTAGGGCCACTCTGCGACGTATCTCCCTCTCAATCATGGCCTGAATGCCGGTTAGCCTCTCTGTTCACCCAGTTAACAGGATGGCACCTCCTGCAGCGTGGCAGACTGTTTAAGCTCTTCCTCGAGTCTGACCGTCCGAGTGACGTCCCTCCAGGCATGCAGTAGAACTTGAGTCACTCTAGAAGCCTCAGTTCGAAGGAAGAAGATGCCAAACTAACAGAAGATAGGGAGAAATTGCAGCGTAGTAGCTACCTTCTCGAGTAGCCTGTTGTGTCGTTCCTCCGCCATGGCAGCTGATTGGTCTCGGTAGGCCTCCTCCTCTGCGACCGCTCGGGCTCTTCTGGTCTCGCTTGCCCAAGCTCGAAAGACCATCCTTGTCCAGGCCTGGGGGCAGCTGCAAAATGTTTCCGAAGCCAACATACTTTCCGGGACCACATCCACTCCTTGCAGGCTGCCGTCGCCGCTGTATATGCAGTTTCAGTGACCTCCTCCTCCTCCTCGGTGATATTCTCGAGAGCCTTCCGTTTGGCAGTAGAGGCCGGAGCAGGTAGGTCCTCCTCATCAGAGCTGGTCATCTCTAGGGCGACTATCTCATACCCGTACTCGGTTAGGTCCCGAAGAACCTCCTCGCCGAACTTATCGAGATTGATGCCTCCTCCTCCTGGCTGTTGGCCCCTCCTTCGGTGCAGTCTCTGCGCGGCTATGCTTTGGATCACATCAGCGACTCTGCGGCGACTGGCGGCGTAGAAAAAATCGTGGGGAGCTACAATTTGTGTGAGAGGGCCGGAAGAACGTAACAACTACAGGAGGACTAATCAAGTGTTCGTCGACGTATATGAGGGAGGGGGGATTGAGGAAACTACGGTCGTTAAGTGTATATGCTATAGCAAGCCAGGAAGTCGAGACTGTAACTGTAGACGGCGAAACACATATTCCTGCAATGGATTGCTGACTACAGTGAACACAAAAGGCCATGAAGGACAGCAACGAACCATACATGGCCGTCAAGTGACAATGGCTACGCTGCTGTAGTCGGACGGATGCTGCCACATCGACGAGCCTCCTGTGAGCGGCTTGTCCGAAGAAGGCCAGCTGCGACATGCCTGATTGGAAGCCATTTACCAGGGATAGGCCTACTGAGCGATACCTTTCTAGGATGTCCCCGGCGGTGACAGGTCTGGACATGGCACGGATCTCGCTATAGGTCGGCTTCTGCTTGACTGGTGAAGTCATCCATCCTGGTCGGCTAGGGAAAATGTATTAGTGCCAAGTCACATGAGAGATAATGGCCAAGTCACAGATAATGCCAAGTCCAGAGAGCAAGGAGAGTTTCTAACCGCATTGACATATATGTCAGTCTCCCTTATGAACTACTACACTCCCGACTTGAGGGGGGTGACGCGAAATATACTCGTTAAAGAAGGCGGATAGTCGAGCCTATGTTCTAAGCACTCATGTTCTGAGCAACTATGGGCTACTTCAGACTGGCCATCTCAGCTCTGTCAATTCTTTTGCCAATGTCAAGCAGAGCTCGGCAGCCCAATGCCTCTTCTATCTCACAAAGCCTATGGCTCCTCCTCCAGTACCTGAAGTATGACTGATGGTAGCAAGTGTGCGATATGGTACTGTCTTTCCAAGCCTAGATGGTGCAATCGGTACCGACACTTATTATTAGATTCCCTTATGTATCGGGCTATCTCCTCACGGATGGAGGCATCAGCCGTAACGCTCATACTGCCACCAGAAGCTCTCCAGCATCAACACACAACACTGGCCATTGAGAAACTCTAGTGACTGTCTGTGGTGTACCCTAATTTGGCATCTATTCGCTCTGTACTGCTTTCTGATGATGTCTGCCTCGTGCTGTCAATATCAATGCTGGTGTCTGTCCCATCCGAGCTTCCCTGCCTCCTGGCCAGCTCCTCCCCATATGTCCGTAAGGCAGGCCCTATCACCGCTGGCCGAGGGTCCCCCCACTGGCTCTGGTACTTGTCTGCCAAGTCTATCGGTGTCAGCCTGACCACTCTCCTAGAGCCACCGTCCCTGGCATCCCCGTTACTACCGAAGCTTTGTGCAGGTCCGAGCATAAAGGGCACTCTCCAGAGGATCGACACCCGCCTCCTTTTCGGTTGTAATAATAACCTCGCAGCACCGAAGTGATGCCGCCTCCACTGCGTAGTGCAGGCATGTCCATCCGAATACATCCCTAACCACCGCTCTAGCCCTATCACAAACTCCAGCACTACCGTTCCCTCAGCTCGTCGGCCCCGATGGTGCCCAGCAGAGCCTCCAGTGTGTGAGGCTTGTCATAGAGAGCAGCTGTCATCACCAAAGTCTGGCCAGTAAGGCGACATGGACCTGAGAGGTACTATCAGTGACGATTACTGAAAGTTACGGTATTACGATTCGCTCGCATAATCAACCTTGAGCTCTTCCCATTAATCTCCGCCCTTATGTCCTTGTCCTCCCTCCCGTCAGCCATCTGCCCCTTAAGATAGTCGCGCCACCGCGCAGCTGCTTCGTTCATGGCCACAACGCGCCTGACCATCACCGATACCTTGTACCCTTCCTACTGCTGCATACCAACCTTCCGAAAGACTGTATCTTTACTATTGCCGTTAACCTTCTCTGAGCCTCCTGCCGTGCCTGATAGCCCCTCCAGTGGGCCGCAATGGCAACCTCAGCCTCACGCATGCGACGACGGTCGTTCATAGGTCGCCACCAATTCTGCCGTTGATATTCATACCGACTTTTCCTCTAACGACTTTACTTGTATGGTTAACGCCGCTTTGTAAAGCCTTAAAGGATCCGCTAGTCGCCGTAGCCTTCTTTCCTGTGAGAGTTGTTCCAAGCTCCAGGCTGTGAAGGGCAGGGCCAGATAACACAGCCATGTAGGAAGGCCCTCTGAGGCCGATATCGAGGAGATCTGAGAGCTTTGGTCTTAACACTCAGCAGTGAAGGTGTGGCTGACCTTTTGGGACAGAGCTGCAGCGCTGCCATCCTTGCGTGCGATGAGTTTATACGATACGAACCAAAGTGACGCTACAGCGATAAAAGCGATTGCGGAGGACAGAACGGATATTATAGCCAGACATGACAGAGCAAATGGTGACATGAGAATTACCTTTACCGATTTATTATGGTTTATGGTTGTGAAGGCAGGTCCCTCCCACTGGATGCGACACAACAGCTGTGAGGGACAGAAACACTGGTACTAAGCACAGGCTCCTGGGGTCAGTTTTTATAAGTGCGTCGGCCGGGGAGATAAAACTGTATCCCCGAAAGACCTTTGATGAACTTACACTCCCTGTGTACTTTGAGATAGGCCGAAATGATAGGCGTATTATCCTGCCTATAGTAATGGCCTAATACCGGTCTAATAGCTTGGGTTGCCTCTCTAGCATGATAGCATGGTATTCTTGAATCAATATGATGTAGGACATGTGTTGTACCAATCTCGTGATGGAAATGTGTTGAGAATATACCATAGGGAGGACGATCAATAGAAGCTAAAGCACCTCTAATGAATGTAAAAGATTCATCACCATAATGAGGTACACCTTCATGAGTGTGTTGTAGACACGTATAGAGAGCAAGCCAGATAACAGTCATTAAGTACGGTAGTCCGTACCATAAGATAACATTTGTCAAACCGTAATGGGAAGAATAGTACACCGCCACAGTGAGGGTAATAATGCATCCTAATCCACTTAAAAGGACTTTCCCTTTCATATAAGGAGGGAAAAGGCCTCCATCGGGATTGAAGTGGGAAGGTTTACTCTTGCCGTAGGGACGGCCATCGTACCCTACACGACCACTGGAAACGTTATTGAAAAGATACATAGGGAAACCTATGACCAGCATGATGAGAGGAAAAATTGGTATGACTTCGTCTATCCCCCAGTTCTCAAAAGCATACTGGATATCAGTCATCACCGACAGCTCACTGGCCAGGTTGGGTACGTGCGATTCACCCTTCACAGTATGATTGCAAAATTTATGATGTCTGGCATGAGAGTACTGCCAGCTGAAGTAAGGTACCAACAGGGCCGAATGAAGGACAAAACCAACAGTGTCATTAACCAATGGATAGGGGGAGAATGCACCGTGACCGCATTCGTGGCCCATAATCCATAGACCAAACATGAAGACTCCTTGCCAGAAAATGTAAATAGCCCATAACAGAATTCTAGTAGAGTAATAGTCCTGAGGGATGAGGGCCAGTAGGAGGTAATGTATAGTTGCACATGTTATTATATAAATGATATCTCTTAACACATGCATGCTCGACATGATAAGGCTTCTATCACGGCAATGGTTAGGTATAGCAGATTGTATAGCAGATACAGATGGACCAGATTTAGTAAACTCTTCGGCAGTAAAACCCTTAACATCAGCCTCGGTTCTCAAATGGCCAAAAGCGGCGTTTGACGTCTTGACTTGAGTTATAACAGTAGTTGACATTAGAGCAGTCAGAAGGAAACAGTGCCCTGAGATCCTCTTCCTTACACATTATCTTCAATCATGAGATTGTAAACATTTCCCGCCAAAAAACGGTTCCTTCATTCATCTTCCAACCCACAGCACTGCTATCGTTTGTGCAACGCGATTACAAGTACAGTGGAAAAATGTCTGACGACCATCACTGCTACTCACATGCCTAGTTTCTCTTTAGGGGGAACTACAAATGCCCTCACACGAGCTAGAGCTTTCCTAGTCTACCACGGACTATGTCGACAGCTATGCGGGGCGACGGCGGCCAACAGCTGTTGTAGAAAAAGTATTAAGAATCTATGCTTGGGCCCCTCTACAGAGCTAGTGTTCTTTTTTGACCATACGACGCCCTGGCAGATAAAACTGGACGCCTGTGAGGCCCTCGATGAACTTACATTCTCTATGGGCTTTCAAGAAGGCTTTGACGATATGGGTATTATCCTGCCTATAGTAATGGCCTAATACCGGTCTAATAGCTTGGGTTGCCTCTCTAGCATGATAGCATGGTATTCTTGAATCAATATGATGTAGGACATGTGTTGTACCAATCTCATGATGGAAATGTGTTGAGAATATGCCATAGGGAGGACGATCAATAGAAGCTAAAGCACCTCTAATGAATGTAAAAGATTCATCACCATAATGAGGTACACCTTCATGAGTGTGTTGTAGAGATGTGTACAGTGTAAGCCAACCATTAGCCATAAGATACGGGCACCCATACCATAGAAGAACGTTACTGATGCCAACAACCTTAGCGATATAAGCCGCCACAGTGAGAGTAATAATGCATCCTAATCCACTTAGAAGGACTTTCCCTTTCATATAAGGAGGGAAGAGGCCTCCATCGGGATTGAAGTGGGAAGGCTTACTCTTGCCATAAGGACGGCCATCGTACCCTACACGACCACCAGTGGCGTTCAAGAAGAGGTAAACGGGGAAGCCCACTAGGAGCATGACAACAGGAAAAATGGGGAAGACGTTGTCAAGGCCCCAATCCTCTAACAGGTCCTGGATACTACTGAAGACACTCAGCTCGGACTTGAGATTCGGTACATGAGACTCGCCCTTGCTGATGTGGTTGGTGAACTTATGATGTCTGGCGTGAGAGTACTGCCAGCTGAAGTAAGGTACCAATAGGGCCGAATGAAGGACAAAACCAACAGTGTCATTAACCAATGGATAGGGGGAGAATGCACCGTGACCGCATTCGTGGCCCATAACCCATAGACCAGTGAAGAACACACCTTGCCAAAAAATGTAGGCACACCATAGAGCTCCTCGGATCAAAGTGAAGTCCTGAGGGATGAGGGCCAGTAGGAGGTAATGTATAGTTGCACATGTTATTATATAAATGATATCTCTTAACACATGCATGCTCGACATGATAAGGCTTCTATCACGGCAATGGTTAGGTATAGCAGATTGTATAGCAGATACAGATGGACCAGATTTAGTAAACTCTTCAGCAGTAAAACCCTTAACATCAGCCTCGGTTCTCAGGTCTCCAGGATAGCTCCTAGGACAGGACAGGTTGACTCTAGTCGTAGTCTCGGTGACCGTAGCTGTGACTGTCATTCACAACGGTAAGAGGCCTATCAACAGTATCAATATGCCTCAACGCAACACTCTTGAAAAGCGTACAGGTAACAGAGTAACACTGTGATGACAGGGATGGTCGAAGGTAGTAAAGGTGAGCCCTCAAAGAACAGTGCGTTGCTACAGCTGCTGCTGTCCCCCAAAAAACAATGTGAAAACAGTATCGCTGGGTGAGACATCATCAGTTGGACTTCTTGTGGGACTTCTTTCTTCGCCATTTATCAACTCGGCGCTCTGTCATCGGCGCGGTGAAAACGACGCCGATTGCAAACCATTGAGTAGGTAGTATTTTATGGCCAAATGCAAGTACCGAAAGTACCTTATATGATAGAGCTCGCTACAGCAGAGGAGGAGGAAACATGGGCCTACCACACTGACGAGCTTCCTGACGGTGGTGGTCTTGGCTACAGCTAGGGCACCAAACTCCTTCTGCATTAGGAAAATGAATACATTTCCCAGGGACATCGTCATGCAGTAAAGAGCAAGCCGGCTGCCGACCTGAAAGGATTGAAAGATCTATTCACCCTCCCGCAGCTGAGCCACATGATTTTTCTCCTACAAGAGACGCGAAGCCTATTGCAAGAAGTAAGAACAAAAAGTGTGGGAATTTTTCCGAAAACCCCGCCAAGGAAGTTGGGCCATGAATATCGGCAGGCGGCGGAAAGCGGCAGGGCTACCTCATAAGGGTCTGCCATGACGAACTTGAAGGCCGGTACGATCTCGTTCTTATAGAGAGCCATACAGAGGGCGACCTGAGGATGCATTGATTGGAGGCGGTGAGGAAGTATGGGAATGATACTACTGTGAGCTCATAGAGGTTCATGTTAAACATGAGGACCCAATTAGAGGGATTGTATTTCTTGCATATCTTATTCTGATAAGGCCCGTATATAGCATCACAGACCAGCGCCATACAGGCAAGGAAGGAGCCTAGGACCCAAAAGGTAACAACTATAATGATCATCATACAACAGCAGCAGCACTCACCAAAGAGCATCTCTGAATCCCAGGTAAGGCCCTTTCCCGAGGAGGATGCTGCAGCCTTCGCATACCTGAACAATAGAGATCTGCAAGGTTCCCGAGGTATAGCAGCCATGTACATGAAAAGTGCAACACCAGCGCTGAGCTGGATAACGTTGAGTGTCTTGGCCAGGCTAGGTGGGTGATGTGCTATGAGGATCTCCCCTATCATAACTGGTATCGACTTGCATGACTTGATAATAACCTAACCGTAAACACTGTTATTCAAGATGCCTGCACGCATGCGCAAATAGCGCGATGAGCGCGCCCACGCGCGTACCTCCTACCTGTAGTGGAAATATGATATGCTTCAAAGCCGCCAAACCAAAGCTGTGGGCTCCCAGGTACCCTAGGGCCACTACAAACCAGTCTCGCACAGGCACGTTGGCTGTCCACCTGGAAAGATAGAAACCTACTTCACTGAAGGAATGTCACCGGTAGAGATACTTATTCACTGCCACTGCCGACTTGGTCTTATCGCTATTCTTCTTGGGGACAGATGGTGGCCTACTGAAGTAAATTACAGTACCGGAGACGATAACGTTGCTGATGCATTGGCACACAATAAGGGCCTGAATAAGAAGGGACTCGGACCAAGGCTACGACGATGATTGTGTAAGTGATGGTGTCACCTCAGTCCAAACGAAACGACGGCCGTGGAACTCCTGACGGGTCAATGATTCCTGGCAGTATCCAAAAATAGTAAATGATATCCAAATACCCAGAGAGAGGAATCTAAGCTCAAACATATCATCTTGGAATCCACGCCATATCCCTACGCATATCTGACGGTGATAGGGTCGATGCTCCATGGCCGTTCGGTGCCTTCGATGGGCTTAGTATTGCCATTCAATGACACCGGCTTGGTCTCTTCTATAGGAGGGCCCTTCTCAGCTGTCAGTGCTCTCTTATTAGGCTTTAATACCATCGTATATTAAAACTATAACATGGTTACACCACGAGGTGTAGCTAACACAACAAAGGGAGGCAGCAGGAAGACCTATTCTACAGCCTAACAATGGTTATCAGCGATGCAACAGCTACGAAGAAGAAAAATACTCCATCGCTCAAATCATGGATGAAAAAAATTGCCTAGACGGACATGGCATGTATCACAGCTTAAACTGAGTCGCCCCCCGCCTCGGCCTTGCTCTGATGCGAGAACACACGGAGGCCAACAAAGAAGGGGCCGAGGGACTTCAAATAATACGACGTGTGCTCGGTCTTGCGCATCTCCTCTACAATCTGTGCAACATAAGTAATAGCCAACGTGAAGTACTAAAAAGCATCCTACCTTGCTGAGGCCATAGAGGTCCTTCCCAATGAGCCCGACAACAAACTCGTTATCATCAGCATCAATACCGTAGCAGTTCAATCTTATGTCATAGGCAGCACCCACCTGCATAGCAGACGTGCCCTTACATACCCTTCAGCAGCTGTCCTACCTCAGCATAGGCTCGTCCAATGGCGGCGTGATGAAGGAGCATTCTGCACTGATCGCTGGGGGTCTCCATATAGAACTCACCCTTCCTTCGCATAGGGTACCACACAGCGTAGGGGGCATCCTGCCTAGTAGCGTTCCTTGGCACCTTTTTGAGGAGGAAGTCCCTCAGACTGGGCTCATGGCCGTTAGAGTAGGTCTTGCCCAGCATCGTCCATCCTGGCACCGGAGATAGGACATCACCAATGCCTGCCTGTTGCAGCACTGGATTAACCACCTTGGCGAAGTGTGATGGATCGATGCTCCAAGTCAGCAAGCCGATCGATTTGGGGCTGTTAATATTATCGTAAATAACACAGGACACATCAGCAGCCTTCATCTGTTCCTCCAACTTCCTCTTAGACCCCGGCAGCCTGGCACAGTCCACAGCCTCAAGCACGTCCAGTCGGACATAAAGCCTTTCCTCAGAGGTCTGACCATTCGCACCCTTCTCATATAGGACAGGTGGAGGCACCTTAGGGAACGTCATATGACTGGTTGCTCTGCCGACGTTGCCCGTCTCCCCACCAGCCCTGGTGTAAAGGGAATTGGCGAGCCTTTGTAAGAACTTAGGCAGCTTGTTCTGACCTTCTTCATCAGTATTATGCTTGTACAGAAGCACCGCAGCACTAGCAAGGGCAACACCGCCCGCTGCCAGGAGGGTAGTGGTCTGCTTGTCGAACTTTAAAGAGAACTCCGACAGTGGTCCGGAAGGTGGTGGTGAAGTGGACATGTTGAAGGAGAACTCCTCAGATAAGATAATGCTAACGGGGAACACAAGAGCTTTAAAATGTTAAAGTCAAAGAAACGGTTATACGCACGAGGTAGCGCAGACATTAATTAGCGCCCCCCCCCCCAATCATGTGCATCGTCGTCATTATCATCAACATGACCACTACGACACTCAAACCCAAGCAGCAGCAGCAGCAGCAGCAGCAGCAGCAGTTGGAGATCAATCAAATGGGAGTAGTTCAGAGTAGTTCACCACTACCAGTCGAAGAGGAGTCTGCTTTTGCAAATATAGGGTCACTATTAGTGAAGGCTCTCGATGGTGGAGGCTTAGATGGTGGGCCCTGCTGATGCTGTAAAGATGTAATTCCTCTTCTGGGGTACAGATCATTTCTACTAGATGGCATACGGGCAGGAGGCGGCGAAGGAGGAGGGGCATAGTTGTGGGGCGTGCCGCCATCTCTCCCAGAGTGAGGCCATGGGGACACACCACCACTCTCGGGCGAATAGTCATCGTACTGAACCGTCCTTTGATGTACGTGTTTGTGATGGTTACGGTATTGATGACTGTTGCCTGCCGCTTGAGGGTACATCTCACCGTCACGGTATCCCTTCCCGAAGGCCGAGCTGCCCCTTCGACTGTACCGATCATCCACCACTGGAAATGAGCCCCCATATATGTTTTGAGTTGGGGCCTCCTCGTAGGGTGGTGGTGGTGCACGAGGAGGAGGAGGAGGTATGTTCGAGCCAGCTAGGCTAATCATTGTCCCTGGGGTGGTGGAGGCGTTCTGGTAGGCATAATTGTTATGATGACGATATGTGTGATGATGATGATGATTGTAGTTGGTGGTCCGCTGTAGCGTTGGCTGCCATTGCCTGACACGACACCTCATGATCTCATCACAAGCTCAACCGTATTACCCGCCAGACCCCATCTGTCCCCCTCCACCGTCCACTCGTGCCGCCTTAGTCGCTGCGATGCCAGCATGCGTTCTCCTTCTTGGAGAGAGTGGCAAAGGAGGGGTAAGTTCCGATGAGCTGGACTTCGACGAGCTGCTCTCTGGCAATGGACGCTTGCTTCGGGTGCGGAACAGCAGCATAAGACAGTCCTTGCATCCATCCCCATCGAAGTGATCAGTGAAGTACCTACAACCAATCAATGAGGAGCATAGGCCAACATAACAGCTACTACCACTACCAGCAGTTCACGGTGGCATGGGGATACCGGGAGCACTGTGAGCACTCCCCCGCATGCTGCCTGAAGGACCTGAACAACAACAGTGCTTCGTCCAACAGTTGCGAATATGACGGTCCCTACTCGCACGCATTCCGCTCTGCGTTCATTGACTCTGCTGCCTGCCGAGACTCCTCCTCCGGCAGTGCTCTCTCTGGTGACACTACCGGCTGCTGCTTCAACCGTTCTCCTGCTAGGTACTGTTCCAGCCTAGCCTTATGTGGCCTAGCCGGTGCAGCCCAAGTAAGGCCTCCCATATAGGAGCCTTTATTCTCCCCTCCTCCTCCTCTACTACCGCTACCACCTTGCCATTCCCCCTTCGACCACATAACATTATTTTTATGCGCTTTACCACCAAGATGCTGCCTCATCGTGTCTGGATGCATACCCTTGGCCACTTTCTCACTCTGTGAGAAGCAAACATAACATATCATCTCCCATTCTGAAGGACAGTATGCGTCCCCCAGCAGCTTGCATCCAGGCCAGCCCTGCCGCACCCCAGCGTCGTACAACGCTGAAGCTCCCTCCACAGACTCCTCGTACCACTTTACCATCTGGGCCACGTGCCACTCCTTCTGGTGAGGGTCACCAGCTGGCGGCAACTCGTCCTTGTCCACAACTGTGATGGCTGCGGTATTGGCCTTGACAACAGGTACAATCACAGTACTGCTGCTGCTGTAGTTGTTGTTGTTGGGACTACCATCACCCATACAGTCTAAGCTCTTCTTATGCTCCCTACCACTAAGGTGACTATCCATCGACGGTGCTGACACCGAATGGACCACCCTCCCCCTCTGCTGGTAGCAGACCATACAGCACATGTCCCACGTGGTGAACTTATAGTCCTCCCCCAACAGTGAGCTCCCCGGCCACCCCTGCCGTACACCATTACTGTATAGCTCCTCAGCCTTCGCTCTACTAACATCATACCACCGAACCATCTCCTTAACATGCCACTGCTTATTATGTAGATCATTCTTCCCTGGTAACCTAATGCCATCTATAAGGCCATCATCCACAAACCCTCCCGTGCCCGCCACCTTGGGCTTAATCATCTTCGGTCGCCGTGCCACCAAGCCCTTGGCCGCCGGCTCCCTTACCATCGGATCACCATCAAACACACTACGGCACAGCACCCCAGCAGCAACACTCCTCATTGCACCAGCGTAACCATAAGCCGACTGTGTGTGAAATCGCCACGCAGTAAGGACTTCCTGTGAAGTGAGCGCTACATCTAGCACCTTCTCTGCTGTCGGACACTCATCGTAACTGGCAGGCATCCTAAACCCATCCGGTTGGCTACGAGACGGCATCACGACACCATCAACTGACGCTGAAGTGTCCCGCCTTTTATGCTTCCTTATAAGATGGGCCTCCACTACTGCCATCGAGCCAGGTGAGCACATGGCAAAGTCACCACAACCGAGACAAATCACTCCCCCGTCTTCAACCGCCACTATCGAGCTGCCCCAGAACCATTCATCGAAAAACTCCGGCCGCTGGTGTACCAAAAGGAACCTACCAAATTGATCCACTTAGCCATAGACAGCACTTTCGTTTACATATCTTTGCATCGCTCCAGCTGTACCTCCTTGAAGGCTTTGAGCTTGTCTTGCCTTTCGGCGTCGTTATCTTTCGTATCTTCTATTTGGGGTGCTATTGGCTTTCCAGATTCCATCTGAAAAGCTGCCTCAACATAAACTGATCAGCTCTATCCCTACCAATTAAAGATACACAACACATTGATAGCTAACTCGAAAACGGGGATAACCCCTATACGACGAAGGATACAACCGGGGGATCACTACACACCTGAATGGTAGGGGACCAGCTGCTGCTTAGGCAGACTGGGCGGCAGCGGCGATGATCTCAGTGAACTGAGGCTTGAGGGAGGCACCACCGACGAGGAATCCATCGACATCAGGGCACTTAATGAGCTCACCGCAGTTACCAGGGTTCACAGAACCACCGTACAAGATACGAGTGTTGGCGGCGACCTCGGGGCTGACCTTGGACTTAAGGTAGGCCCTGATGGCGGCGTGGGTCTCCTGAGCCTGCTCAGTAGTGGCGACCTTGCCGGTGCCGATGGCCCAGACAGGCTCGTAGGCGATGACGATGTTGTTCCAGTCCTTAACAACAGGGACAATGGCATCCATCTGAGTGGCGCAGACCTCATCAGTCTTGCCGGACTCACGCTCCTCGAGCTGCTCACCAATGCAGAAGATGATCTTCAAACCGGCAGCCTCGGCCTTCACGACCTTGGCAGCTTGGTCCTCGTTGGTCTCGTTGAAGATATGACGTCTTTCACTGTGACCGAGAATGGTCCAGTTAAGGCCAAGATTCTTGATCATATCAGCGGTGACCTCACCAGTGTAGGCGCCGGGACCGGTCTTGCTGCAGTTCTGAGCGGAGATCTGAATGTTAGAACCCTTGAACTGCTCCTGGGCCAAAGGAAGATGGACGAAGGTAGGGGCAATGACAACATCAACGGCATCCTTGTTGTAGGTGGCCTCACCAGCTACAAGAGCGGGAGCGAGGGCCTTGATAGACTCAACGCTACCGTTGGACTTCCAGTTACCACCGACGAAAGGCTTGGGAGACATGTTTATAAGGGTATGGATAGGATAAGCACCACTGAGTGTTCTAACACTACTACAGCCACTAGCGAAGCGATGGCGTAATCGCGCGCGCCCTGGTAATCGATTTCATGGCACTAACTCGACACTCGGATGAACTAGGAACCAAATTTAAGTCGTTTTTGTTTCTCCCATTCTCCCCAATCTCCTCCTTCTTCTTCTTGTTCTGTGGTCTCTGCTTGATGTTGTTGTCTCTCATCACTTGCTATACCAGTGGAGCCATGTTCTGTAAGGTAGCTGGTCATGATACGGACCTTAGTGAAGGATCGTCCACCATCCATAGTGTCCAATCTGAAGGGATACCAATATAAAGGAAGAGATACAGTTCAATACAAGCGTATATCCCACAGTCCCAAAGGCGATAATACTCGTGGCCATAAGAGGCCACGCCACTAGATTGAGCTCTAGTCGTTTAGGCGGCTGTTGTTGTTGTTGTCGTTGTCGTTTACCTCTCCTGAGCATTCTCTGTCTGTTCCCTATCCATCCTGTCATTGGTCCTTATCTGTCCCTTAACCAGGGCACTCAACATATGGGTGTTTGGTTTGAACCTGTACACAGAACCAATGGAGATCCTATGACGGAATGAAGGCCATCGATGGGGTTCAGCAGCAACCAAAGTATGCCTTCAGACTAGTGATATGCCTTCCATATGG
This sequence comes from Perkinsus chesapeaki, assembly GCA_013115145.1. Classification (NCBI taxonomy): domain Eukaryota; phylum Perkinsozoa; order Perkinsida; family Perkinsidae; genus Perkinsus; species Perkinsus chesapeaki. The sequence goes on from JAAPAO010000194.1 coordinate 46,176, forward strand.
CCAAAAAGGGCCACTAGCGCGGACGTAGAAATTAGGTCCCCCGTGGTAATTATCACCGACCATGTTTTGCTTCATCATCATAAGACTGATAGTAAATGCCTAATTCCGACATAACAGTTACTTACCACTACAGCACTACTACCGCTGTTACATGCTACCTAAGCACAGTGTTCCTTATCTCCGACAACGTCCAGCATTCCTCTGCGCCGGTGGCGGCCCCCCGATCGACTTGCCAACCCTAAACCTACTTCCTTTTATGTCTGCCTGGCTTTCGCACTTCCCCAGACCCACTACTACTGCTGCCTCCACTAGAGGATGATGAGGAGGAGGAGCTACTATCAGTGTCACTAGAGCTGCTACTGCTGCCCTCACTGTCAGAGTCGCTGCTACTATCATCATCACTACTCTCTGAAGCTTTATTTTCCACAGTTTTATCGGTCACCGGCGTTGGCCTAGTCTGCAACGGCACCCCTCTTCTCACTGGCCGAGATGGCCCCCCTCCAGCCTGCCGCCGAGCCTCCCACTTCATAGCCAGACGCTCCAGTGGCGTAGGCTCGGGCCTGGACATAATAACAACCTTATGAACCGTCACACAGTAACCAGCTATAGGCTGCTGCTGCCCTCTCACAAAAACAACACAACAAACAGCAGACCTTCAGACGAGAGTGAAACGAATGATAAGGATGGAGGTCCATCCCAAGTCTCCTAAGATTCTCGTCCGTCTTCTACTGTGCACTCTCAGCAGCCTTCCTCCTAGGACAGTCAGGGCAGAGATCGGGCATGCACTCATCGGGGTGGATGCACTCAAACTTGAGAACGGCCCCTTCAGGGTTGGTGACCATACCGAGCTTATTATCAACACATACTGCATGGCTGCCGGGTAGGAACCACTGCTGGTCAATGCCGTTAGGGCGAGCGACGGTCTGCTGAGTTCCGTCCTCTAGGGCCACGGTAACGGTCTTAGCGGCAACGCTGGCTATCTGACCACCGCGCACTGTAGCGAAGAATCGCCTGGAGAAGGTACTGAATGCCGAGGATGATGTGACAGAGGAAAGCATCTGGAGTAATGAGGAAACAAAAAAGAACAACTACTACTACTGGCATGTACACCTTGGAGGAGGAGATAGCTAAACACCACAAGAACGAAACGTGGAAACATGCACTGAAACATCACCCACTGTCACCCTCCTCGACCAGAGGGGATACCATCCATGACTCTAAGGCCAATGGCCTGGGCATCGGAGACCGCTCTAGGCACACTGCCGACCACTGAGGAGCTCGGCAGACACTTGGACACATCAGTAATTTTGCCCTGCTTTCCAAGGACATCTCTGACGGCCTTAAAGCTCATCCAGTAAGGAGGAGCAAATATGCCCATGTTGGCCTCGAAAGGTGGGCATAAGGCATGCAGTGTGAGAATGGAAAACTCAGAGGGATATCGGAAACCGAACTGAGCATGTTTCAACAACTCCACAGCAACCACTGTGGGCATGCTCTTATCGGCAACAAGGGCCTGCCGTAACGCCTCTACACATTGAAGATGAAGCTGATCAAGTAAAGGCAGATGCTTCCGGTTAAGGCACCTAAAATGGGCGGTGGTTCTGTTAAGCTAGTAAGATGCCCAAACGCTAAGCCGACTCAACGAAGCTGCTTACCTAACATCATACATCCTTGAGCTTTTCACAACACCCAACACGTGAACCCCTGATACACTAGATGGCCAAGGACAGTCCATCACCAGCGTGTCGAAATCGGCATGCCAGATGCGCGGCGATCTCGCCTCGGGGAACCTGTACACAGGTGCCGCTGTCCCTTTTTGTGTCGTCCTTACAGTCGACTTAGTTTCTGTGGTCTATGATGTCGCTGATCTCCGCCCACCTTAGGTGTTGGCTTGGCGACCATCACTGCCTCTAGAATGGGATCATGTTGCCCCACCGGTTTGATGTCAGCATCCCCGACAGCCACACCGCACGCAATGCACCGCGAGGAAGGGAGAAGGTTGGGAAGGCCGCAGCTACAAAAGATAACGTAACACACAAATCTGGCTGGCACCTACTCTGGACATATCTTCTTGTGAGTGCGATGACCGAAATATCGGGAGGACTCCGAAGCTTCTCTCTGTGAAGTAGTGTTGGTGGTGTAGAGCCGAGGAGAGGCATTCCACAGACGAGCATGGATGGACTTGCTAGGCTCGGCAATGCAGCGGGACAGACAGGGCCGCAGGTTACCCAGGCTATTGGATTTGATTATCCGCATCGAAATGAAACTGGAAAACGTAAAGTGAGCAGCTGGACTACATCAGCACTAACGAAACAGTAGAGAGGATTCTATGATTGAAGTTCATGCGTTGGCATTGTATTCCCATTCACAATGGGTTCAAGGTAGCAATGTACTGTTGTCACGTTAGGCAGCTATCAGCCACCGAGGCGCACAAGTCTAGCCCCTAGCATATCCAAATGTTGTCCTCTCTTGATCGAAACTCACAATCGTCGACCAGCCGCGGCGTTCGCTGGGAAGTAAGCAATGAAGGCCTCGTCTTGTACGGTAATGCTGAGGGCCAGGAGACTGCCTAGCACCCTTCCATGAAGCTTGATGAGACCCTCCAATATCCTCCGCCGAAACACTGTTACCTGAGCCCTACGCCGTCGACGAGCAGCACGAAGGCCGGTGACGTAGGGATGCCGAGAGCCTTTGGTGACAGAGTCCAGCCAAGGGTAGCTCTGGTAGAGGTGCTCCAGGGCACCATCAGACCATTGGACATCCATAGCATAGGACAACTGATTGAGAGCCGCTACGTAGGAGAGGATAGGGAACAGGGCGAGACGCAGGCTGGAGTCGGCTATGGCGAAGCTGAGGGATGTAAGCTTGCAGATCAGGAATGATGCGGTGAGGAGAAGTATAACAGCAAAGACGACTGTTGTTAGCAATGCTTTCACGGACCATGTCAATATGGCTACCAGCTTAAGCATGTTCACTTCAAGCCTGGATGCCAATACACCTTGCCGCCTATGAAGACGTGTCACTCCGGCGGCGGGGGCGGGTTCAATGTACCGGGGACCAAGGTGGGTCCAGACAAACCGCCAGAGATCTTGAACAAGCATGTTGCTAGGAGAGAACAGCAACGTAGAGAAACCCGAGATGTGGAGCATGGTCACCTTGATCCGCAAAAGATTCCTCGAGGTTGCGATTGCGACCAGAAGCTGCGCCCACATAATAACGATAGCCAAGAGTTCTATGACAACTTGGACCAGTAATATCCTAACATACGAGAAGCATTCTTGTTCGTTGAACATGCTTGGATGGTCGCAGTCAGGTGGAGCAGCACCAGCCTTCTTCACCGCCTCATTACGGCCAAATGCCAACACTGTCAAGAGATTGAGACCAGAGATAGAGTCCATGGCTTGATAGAAGGTGAAGGCAATAAAGCCAGTATTAAGGCAAACTGTGAGCAATCGGAACGCAGCATCTCCGATCCTCCAAAGCTTGTTACGTTCATAGTCAACGAGTAACCTCAGATTGGTGACCTGTACCCAGGATGGTTGGAAGTTTGTTGTGCATGCGTGCAAGTCTGCCAGACATTTAAGCTTCCTTGACTGCTGCTCTCTGTCACTTCCACCACGATGGTCATTATCATACACCACATGGGAGCCTGGACTCACACTCCGCCATCCGAGGGAGGGAGAGCTCTGAAGCTTCGGCCGATGCCTCCTACCAATATAGTACCCGCGGGCTCGAGAGGAGGGAGCTACTGTAGTGTACAGAGGCGTTGGGTGCGATGGTGGCTCTGGTGATGAACGCGGTGTCATTTACTCTACCACGGCCCCCTATGTGAGTGAGCACTCTGACACAAGGCTCGAGAGGACCAATGAGACTGTAATGTTACATGTTTCGGTAATGATGATGATACAGTCAAAAAGAGAAAGAGCTGCTATGCCGTATAGCGCTCCTAGACGACCTGGTACGGTAGTGATACACGCCAGCCTTGATTGAGGCATGATGGGCTACAAAGGCCTCATCTCGGACCTCTAGGGAAAGGGACAGCAAGAAGCCTCGAATGAAACCAAACCTGCCAACCAGACTCACAGTTAAACATCACAGTGTGCGCCTCACTCCTTCAATAGGGTCGACACTATCCTGGTCCTAAACAGCAGGATATCCTCACGCTTTGCCTTCTTGCGACCATCTGCTTCCCGAGCCTCCACTCGACCATTCTCTGAATGAGCCACCGCAAACAGGAACCTATAGCTCTGGTAGAGCTGTTCGCTTGCTCCTCTGTTCCACTGAGTATCCTTCACATACGCCTGAGCTCGGTCAGTCTCCCTATCCAAGCCTCGGGGCTCCTACCAGCTGGTTAAGTGCGCCTATGTACGTTACTAGGGGAAGCAGCCTTAGTTTAGAGAAGACATTGTGCTTTATGGCAAAGCTCAAAGAGGTCAGCTTGCATAGTAAAAAGAAGCAGCTACATGCAACCACTACACCAAATAGTAGCAGCACACCTAGCCTTCCCGTCACAAAGAGGCCCCTCCGGACTAGAGAACCCTTTCCCAGGCCAGGCCCATAGTCGGCAGCCACACCATCAAGTTTAAGCACCTAAATTAAGTGACCGCTATTCAGCCACCTCTAATTTGACGTGTGTCGCTAATCCTTCCCTAGTCCGGGCGCCACTCTTCTTTAGAAATAAATTTATGGCTCCACCGAGCCCCCTCTCTCCCTTATTACCGTAGCATCACCTCCTTCACCATTTCTATTCCCAATAGGCATCGCTCGTGAGAAGTATATCATGTAAAAATCATCCATAGAGTTCCATATAGTCTGCAGCAGCCTGGGGCTCGGCGAAAACATCAACGTGGACACTCCAGAGATGTACACCATAGTTCTGGATGCTTCCAGGACAATACCAGCCCTTCTATAGCTAAACTGACGCTGGTCACCGCCCCTAGTACAGACACCGCAGAGAAGACTTCCTAATAGGAATAGGAAACGCAAAAGCATGTAGGAGAGGCTGCCGAGTTCGATAACAACCTGATTAGTCGATTTTCAAGTTCCAAGCGAGGGTCGGTTACCTGGGCTATGAGAATCCTTAGGTTCTTAAAGCAGCGTCCATTAGCATCCTGTTTGCATTGATCCGCCATGCCTTGCTCATCATAGCCGTAACCGTATAACAACAGCTCCATCAAATTAAGCATCTCCACAGCATTATAGACTTCTATAAATGTATACACAATAAGCCAAGTATTCAATCCAAATGCTATAACCCTTATAAAGGCCAGAAAGTATCTATTATTCAAGCCCAATTGGGCATGGTCCTGTTCTCCATGCTTGAATAGGATGCTGACATTCCTCTTCTGTACTGTAGCACTTTGGAACTTAACACCGCTCCCTGTCTTCCATACTTCAGAAGGGCGCCCAGAGGGCGATGGTTCCATTCGAGGAGAAACAGCAGCAGCAGCACCGAATGTTTATACGAGATTCTTTGATAAGACTGATGGAATTACTGCACTTGCATGTAAAAACCAAAAAACAGCGTTACTTGTTGCCGGGTGGAAGGGTAATCTAGCGGTAGGTTTACTTACTTAGCAACCAAACCACCTAGGTTCAAATCTCGGTTTAGTTATATCTAAATTTTAATAGATGATTTTCGGATTGAGATAAAGGATATAAGAGACATTCAATAAAATCGAATGGGCAAGATTCGACATCATATGCTGTATTGAGCTACATGTAAAACTAGCGCTTATGTATACACGCCTATGACATCCGAATATAGCATCACTCTCGCTATCACGTTTGGTTGAGCTCTCGAGGAGTTTAGCTGCCGGGGATATTGGTTGCATAGCCCTGGAATTCGACGACGTTACTAAGCGGCGGCTGTAAAAATCTGTTTGGCTGAATATTATTGAGGATAAGTGTGTTTAAGAAGCTACAATTATTCACCATTTTTCGCAGCCGAAGGTTGCTATTGGATATTGTTCTTGTTGATGACGCTTCAGCAGGAATAGTTTTATATAATGATAGCAGGTAGACGACTGCTGCCAGCTACAACAGCAGTTGTGTCACTCGCTACCAAAGTTACTGCAAACAGCATGCGGCCTTTCACGACATGGAGCGATCACACTGTTATAGCAAGTAAGACTTGTTCGCCATATTCTTGTTACATGGTACACTTCAGAGGCCATCAATAAAAAGTTTCCTAATGAGGATCCTCGGGGTGTGCAGGATAGAAAGATACCTCAGTTAGTGCGGAAGATGGACTTAGAAGTATCCGGGAGTAATCCCGAACCTGATCAGCTAGCTACGGTGAAGTCACTGTGGCTTGAGTTGTACGAAAAACGTCTGCATGATGCTGCATTTGATGAGGCTGCCGACTCCGGTGAGCTGTGTGATGGTGAGCTACATTCCTGGCGAAAAGACCGGATGGACACTGAAAGAGATCCAAGTAAAATAGTACCAGAGTTGGCTAGTGCTCAGAGTGTCCAACGGGCTCGTAAAGCTGAAAGGGAGATGCTACATCGGTTGAAGAAATAAAGGGTATCAATCTTTACCCATGGCATACCAAGCCGATACAGTTTTTTAAATATGCATCTCCCTCAGACTTGCGTTTTTCAATCTTATACGTCGTTCTGTAGGTCCATGGCCAACCATCATCAATGCTCTTTGTCTCGCCTGCCTCCTCACTATCGTCGATTGTACTACTGCTTTTCATACTCGTGATTGTACTTCAAGTTGGTGAGTCTTCCGATGCCTGTCGATGCTCTCTTTCCGACACAGCCGCCCATCACCGTAACTCTTGGATGGTTTTTGCCTTCGGAGTATCCGAGGTTCATTCGCGCTTCCTAGAATCTGGGTTATCGCTTCATTGCGATGCAGCCTTCTCACGTATGATTGATGCGATGGGAGGATCGGTAGCTAGATGTGATGGTGATCGGAGTCGGTGCCTGGCCACCATCCTGGAGTTCCATCCATGTCCGGTACACTTTACCTTGGATATCACGACAACTTCAGCGTGTGCCTACTTTGCTACTCAAGAAAGCGGGGTATCAGCTTTACTGCTTTCTCTCCTCACAACCTTCAGCGCCTCGCTACAGCCGTGCCTTGATACGGGACAATGGCCGGGCTTCACCAGCGTCGATTGGCTCTTCAATATACCAACAATAATAAGGTCCTTAGGCCAGCTTGATGAGGGCATGGCGTGGAGCTGGTCACCCACCAACCTCACGCTGGCTCAGTACATAGAGAACCATCCATGCTCGAAGAACACGAGCAACATTCATGACATCGATCGGTGCTGTGCACTTCAGGATGACACGTCGGGTGTTGTGGACTGGTCTAACGTCCACCGAGGGTTACATCATTCCTTGGCTCATCCACGCTTCCATGAAGTCAGGCTACCGCTGTTCGAAAGCCTTATTGAGCCGGCCAGTGCCACCATGCTCGAGTTCGCAACAACCGTGACGTGCCGGTCAGGGCTTCTAGCTCTCCAGCTTCTGGGTCACATCCAGGAGAGGTCTGCGAGTGGCCTACGCAGCGACAAGACGGATCTGATGGAAGAAGGAATAGAGCTTCTCATTCGTTCCTTCCCTTGGTCAGCTATAGCAGGCTCAACGTATCCTCTGTTTGGCCTGGTCTCTCGAGGTGTCAAGATCCTCACCGTAGATACCGAGATAGAGTGTTCGTATGATAAGGAAATACATTTCGAGCAACTCTTGCAAGTGGCGACGTCGTTGGAACCTTTGGAGGAGCTGCTAGCTATTTCTGGTACTTTAGAAAGGCTTGTTCATGAAGACAGCATTGCTGTGCATAGTCAGCAGTACACTATTGACACGTGCCATCTGCTACTCATGGCATCAGCCCATGCTGCTCTAGCTGCAAAAAGTGCCCTGATGGGCAGCGGTGATGTGCATACCCATATAGATGCATCACGGCGACTTCTCTTCAATGCTGCACAAGAAAGAAGCAACATGATTCCGTGGCCGACCAGATGGTCCCTGTTTGAATTACTACACATGACCTGGCCGGGCTACGTGAAGTCTTACCATCGTTATCACAGCCACAGGGTCATCCACCAAACTCGAGCTACCAGTAGCAGCCCTGCTTGGGTTAGCTCTCTTGAATCACTCATTCAGGAGGCTGTTGTATCCTCGAGTGACCGGACATTCGGTTCGGTAAGGCCACCAAGCTGGAGGGAGCCTTTGATAAGAGCACTGAACGATGCAGCATCAGCTACCTCGAAGAGCGACCTCACTGTGGTGCTCCTTGAGACACTTGATGGAGGTGTTCAATGGAGGCACCCCAAGGATACTGTAACGAACTTTACACCCGAAGAAGGCATGTGCAAGGTCATTGATAGCAATGAGATATTACGACGATGGCAAGAGTTCAGAGAGTCCCCACAGACGAGAACATCTTCTAGATACATCAACGGTATTTGTAAACCATGCTTGGGGATTGCCTTGAAATGGCATGCCGACTACATGCGTGTAGATCCGGATAGATGCGGTGGGCACATGGAGAGGCTGTATAGAGACTACGATGTGGTGTTAGTCTTGGACTATCACCCCGCTGGCCTACCTTCTCCGATCGCCCCTCCAAACAATCATCAAATCTGGCTATATATGCCAAGTGAGCCTCATGCCCTTCAAGGAGAGATCTTCCTCCCTCATGGCTATGTTCCAGTAGTCGTGGACGAGTACGGCTTACAGTCAAACAAGCACTTTGGAGCCGTACGGTTGTGGTATCGCTATCCTGTCGCTGCGTTAAGAGAAGCCTTCGGTCACCCGCTTCCCATCGAAAGTCGTACCAACTGTGTTTTCTTCTTTGGTGCTGCTGATGACAGGATTGCCATTCAGCTCATGCGTGTCTATAATATCGAGGTAGTCTTCAACGAAAAGGGCAATTCACAGTACGAGTACTACCGACGCTTGAGGGGCTCCTGTAAGGTTGCCGTCTTGCCTTGGGATGGCAGATCCTCTGCCGGGCAAGTGATCGCTGATGGTGCTTTGATGGGCGTTCCTGTCGTAAGCCCTCGCCATAAGTTATTT